>JARPMJ010001776.1:0-80000 GCA_033366665.1 Phoxinus dragarum
CATTTCATTTGTTCTGATGCTTCACATAATTGCTAGCAACGTGGTAAATCGTGGTAAATAACTCTAGAAACATGGTAAATCATAGTAAATAGGAGAAAAATCATGCTAGAATCCTGGTAAATCATTCTAGAATGTGGTATATCATGGTAAATCATCCTGTAACATGGTAAATCAAGGTAAACTAAGATAAATCATGGTAAACTATGGTAAATCATGCTAGAATCATTAAATCATAATAGAATGTGTTCAATTGTTGTAAACCATGCTAAAACAGGGTAAATCATGGTGAATCATACTAGAACTTGGTATATCATGGTAAACTATAGTAAATCATGCTAGATTCATGGTAAATCATACTGGAACATGGTAAATCATGAAAAATCACACTAAAATGTGGTATATCATGGTAAATCATGCTAAAACGTAGTCTTTTCCATCTATGATGTCAGTGGTTAAATGCTTGCTAAATAAAACTTAATGTCTTAAATGCTTAAAGGCCTTAAAAGCTTGAACACCGACAAATGCTGCTTGCAGCTTTAATTATTAGGTGTTCAAGCACGAAGTGCTGAAAACCTATTGTAATTGTACTGATTTTTATTATTATTATTATTATTATTATTATTCTTCCGCCGTAAAACGCATCGTGCAGCCCAAACCGTAAGTGCTGGAGACTTGAAACTTTGCCATATGGTAGTACAAAAATCGAGGAGAGGTTATCAAATTATGAGCCAGATTGGCCCATAGGTGGCGCTATAGCAATCAATTGCGCGAAACTGGTCATAACTCCTAGACCGTATGTCGTAGACTCAAGTGTCTTATATCACTGGAAAGCTGGTCACTTGGAGAAAAAAACGTATATCTCCGATTTTATTTCCGCCATGATAGATTTTCCGCCATTTTGAATTTTGTCAAAAACCTACTTTTGCAAACTAGTCCCTGGTTTTTTGTCCGATCGGAACCAAACCAGTGCAGAAATGTTCTCTGGAGTCTGAAGATCAATAATCATTGAAAAAAGGTTGAAATTTCGATTCACGGTTGCTAGGGGGCGTCAAAACGTTAATATGGGCGGAGCCTATTTTACTAAAAATGCCTATAACTCAAGGAGTAAATGAGATAACTTTACCAAACTTGGTACACATATGTAGGAGGTCACTCTGAGGTCACGATAAAAAAAACGCGTCAATTGGCCACATGGTGGCGCTATAACACAGAAAAAAACGTATAAACACCTGACCGTTTGTCCGATTGACTTGAAATTTGGTATGCAGTGTCTTGGCCCAAGGCCCCATGTATGTGTAAAAGGATATTGGCGTATCTCAAAAAACATGGCCGCCATTGGCCAATTAAGTTTAAGACAAGGTTAACGATGGCCAATCAGAACGAAACTCAGTGGGCATGTTCAACTCATGGCCCTAGAGGTCTGTAAGAGTTTTGAAAGAAATCGGCCCACTAGTTGGCGCTAACGAGTTTTACGGCTCTGTAATCACGTGGTGTTACAAATATCGTCAGAATATGCATATCATTTGATAGATCTCCTCATGCTGAACAACTTTGCCTCTAGAACTAATGCTGTCAATCGAATCGTTCATTAATTATACGCAATTACGTTAAAAACCTACTTTTGCGAACTAGTCCCTGGTTTTTCGCTCCGATCAGAACCAGACCAGTCTAGAACAATTCTCTGGACTCTCTAGATCAATAATTATTTAAAAAAGTTGAACTTTTGCATTTGGGTGGCTATAAGAGGGTCATTTAAGAAATGGGGCGTGTCAAAATACACTCAAAAGCCTATAAATCCTAAAAAAAAACTCAGAACTTCACGAAAATTGGTGGGCATATGTGAAAATAACATCATTAATAAGCATGCAAAATGATATGGAGATCGGACTATAGATGGCGCTATAACAGTTAAAAACAGTTAAAAACCATATATTTCCTATGGTAAATTGCCTGTATTGGCTTGTAAATGGTGTTTTCCATCTATGATCAAATAATGTTCATATCATAATGTTCAAAACCAGTGCAGAATAATTATCTGGACTCTCTAGATCAATGATTATCAGAAAAAGTTGAACTTCTGCATTTGGATGGCTATAATAGGGTCACTTCAATATGTAGCCTTGACCAAATGTCCCCAAAAGCCTATATCTCTTCAATGAATGCTCAGATCTTCTTAAAAACAGGTCAGAACATGTGAAATAACATGATAAAGAAGCATGAAAATTGTGTGTGTGTGTTTGTGTTTGTAAGCATGCAGATTACTGGTGAAACCAAGTAGTTCAAAATGAAAGTGAGCCAATAAGTGGTCTTCTACTGCCCTCTGCTGGCCATACTAATTATTAATAGTCTTTTCACATGTGCTTTCGCATTCATATATTTACACACTAAAAAATCCCTTCTATAACAATTACTATTATAACACAATCATATTTTGTCAGAGTTTATCATTTCATTTGTTCCTGATGCTTCACATAATTGCTAGCATCGTTGTAAATAACTCTAGAAACATGGTAAAGTCATAGTAAATAGGGTAAATCATGCTAGAATCCTGGTAAATCATTCTAGAATGTGGTATATCATGGTAAATCATCCTGTAACATGGTAAATCAAGGTAAACTAAGATAAATCATGGTAAACTATGGTAAATCATGCTAGAATCATTAAATCATAATAGAATGTGTTCAATTGTTGTAAACCATGCTAAAACAGGGTAAATCATGGTGAATCATACTAGAACTTGGTATATCATGGTAAACTATAGTAAATCATGCTAGATTCATGGTAAATCATACTGGAACATGGTAAATCATGAAAAATCACACTAAAATGTGGTATATCATGGTAAATCATGCTAAAACGTAGTCTTTTCCATCTATGATGTCAGTGGTTAAATGCTTGCTAAATAAAACTTAATGTCTTAAATGCTTAAAGGCCTTAAAAGCTTGAACACCGACAAATGCTGCTTGCAGCTTTAATTATTATTATTATTATTATTATTCTGCCGTAAAACGCATCGTGCAGCCCAAACCGTAAGTGCTAGAGACTTGAAAACTTTGCCAGTAGGTAGTACAAAAATCGAGGAAAGGTTATCAAAATATGAGCCAAATTGGCCTATAGGTGGCGCTATAGCGATCAATTGCGCAAAACTGCTCATAACTCCTAGACCGTATGTCGTACACTCAAGTGTCTTATATCATTGGAAAGCTGATCACCTGACGTAAAAAATGTATATCTCCGATTTCATTTCCGCCATGATAGATTTTCCGCCATTTTGAATTTTGTCAAAAACCTACTTTTGTGAACTAGTCCCTGGTTTTTCGCCCGATCGGAACCAAACCAGTGCAGAAATGTTCTCTGGAGTCTGCAGATCAATAATTATCGAAAGAAAGTTGAATTATCGATTCACGGTTGCTAGGGGGCGCAAAATGGACGTTGTGGGAGGAGCCTATTTTACTAAAATGCCTATAACTCCAGAAGTAAACGAGATAACTTCACCAAACTTGGTACACATGTGTAGGAGGTCAATCTGAGGTCACGATAAAAAAAAGCGCGTCGATTGGCCACATGGTGGCGCTATAACCAAAAAAAAACATATAAACACCTGACCGTTTGTCCGATTGACTTGAAATTTGGTATGCAGTGTCTTGGCCCAAGGCCCCATGTATGTGTAAAAGGATATTGGCGTATCTCAAAAAACATGGCCGCCATTGGCCAATGAAGTTGAATCACCTATTAGACAAGGTTAATGGAGGCCAATCAGAACGAAACTCGGTGGGCGTGTTCAACTCATGGCCCCAGAGGTCTGTAAGAGTTTTGAAAGTAATCGGCCACTAGTTGGCGCTAACGAGTTTTAAGGCTCTGTAATCACGTGGTGTTACAAATATTGTCACAATATGCATATCATTTGATAGATCTCCTCATGCTGAACATATTTGCCTCAAGAACCAATGCTGTCAATCGAATCGTTCATTAAATATTCACGAATATGTTAAAAACCTACTTTTGCGAACTAGTCCCTGGTTTTTCGCGCCGATCGGAACCATACCAGTCTAGGACAATTCTCTGGACTCTCTAGATCAATAATTATCGAAAAAAAAGTGTCATTTTTGCCTTTGGATGGCTATAATTGGCTAATTTAGAAAATGGGCGTGGCAAAATACACTCAAAAGCCTATAAATCCTAAATAAAAACTCATAACTTCACAAAAATTGGTGAGCATATGTGAAATAACATCATTAACAAGCATGCAAAGTTATATGGAGATCGGACCATAGGTGGCGCTATAACTGTTAAAACGCTTCAAAATCATATATGTCCTATGGTAAATTGCCTGTATTGGCTGTAAATGGTGTTTTTCCATCTATGATGTCAGTGGTTAAATGCTTGCTGAATAAATCTTAATGTCTTTTAACGTTAATGTGCTTAACGGCCTTAAAGGCCTTAAAAGCTTGAACACCGATAAATGCTGCTTGCAGCTTTAATTTGTCTTGTTATTGTTATTATTCTGCCGTAAAACGCATCGTGCAGCCCAAACCGTAAGAGCTAGAGACTTGAAACTTTGCCAGTAGGTAGTACAAAAATCGAGGAGAGGTTATCAAAATATGAGCCAAATTGGCCCATAGGTGGCGCTATAAGCAATCAATTACGCAAAACTGCTCATAACTCCTAGACCGTAAGTCATAGACTCAAGTGTCTTATATCATTGGAAAGCTGGCCACCTGACGTAAAAAAACGTATATCTCCGATTTCATTTCCGCCATGATAGATTTTCCGCCATTTTGAATTTTGTCAAAAACCTACTTTTGTGAACTAGTCCCTGGTTTTTTTGCCCGATTGGAACCAAACCAGTGCAGAAATGTTCTCTGGACTCTGAAGATGAATAATTATCGAAAAAAAGTTGAATTATCGATCTACAGTAGCTAGGGGGCGCAAAATGTACGTTGTGGGAGGAGCCTATTTTACTAAAATGCCTATAACTCAAGAAGTAAATGAGATAACTTCACCAAACTTGGTACACATGTGTAGAAGGTCAATTTTTGGTCACGATAAAAAAATCGCGTAAATTGACCACACGGTGGCGCTATAAACAAGAAAAAACGTATACACACCTGACCGTTTGTCCGATTGACTTGAAATTTGGTATGCAGTGTCTTGGCCGAAGGCCCCATCTATGTCTAGAAGGATATTGGCGTACCTAAAAAAAAAAATGGCCGCCATTGGCCAATGAAGTTGAATCACCTATTAGACAAGGTTACCGGAGGCCAATCAGAACGAAACTCGTCGGGCATGTTCAACTCGTGGCCAAAGTTGTCTGTAAGAGTTTTTAAAGAAATCGGCCACTAGTTGGCGCTAACGAGTTTTACGGGTCTGTAATCACGTGGTGTTACAAATATCGTCAGAATATGCATATCATTTGATAGATCTCCTCATGCTGAACAACTTTGCCTCTAGAACTAATGCTGTCAATCGAATCGATCATTAAATATTTGCAATTACGTCAAAAAACTACTTTTGCGAACTAGTCCCTGGTTTTTTGGCTGATCGGGACCAGACCAGTCTAGGACCATTCCCTGGACTCTCTAGATCAATAATTATCGAAAAAAAGTTGAACTTTTGCATTTTTCGCATGGTAAAATAGGCTAATTTAGAAAAGGGGAGTGTCAAAATACACTAAAAAGCATATAAATCCTAAATAAAAACTCAGAACTGCACAAAAATTGATCAGCATATGTGTCTTAACATTATTAACAAGCTTGCAAAATTTTATGGAGATCGGACAATAGGTGGCGCTATAACTGTTAAAAAGCTTTTAAACCATATATTTCCTATGGTAAATTGCCTGTATTGGCTGTAAATGGTGTTTTTCCATCTATGATGTCAGTGGTTAAATGCTTGCTAAATAAATCTTATTGTCTTTTGATGCTAATGTGCTTAACGGCCTTAAAGGCCTTAAAAGCTTGAACACCGACAAATGCTGCTTGCAGCTTTAATTAGGTGTTCAAGCACGAAGTGCTGAAAACCTATTGTAATTGTACTGATTTTTAGGTGTTCAAGCACGAAGTGCTGAAAACCTATTGTAATTGTACTGATTTTTATTATTATTATTCTGCCGTAAAACGCATCGTGCAGCCCAAACCGTAAGTCCTAGAGACTTGAAACTTTGCCAATGGGTAGTACAAAAATCGAGGAGAGGTTATCAAAATATGAGCCCGATTGGCCCATAGGTGGCGCTATAAGCAGCAAATACGCGAAACTGGTAATATCTCCTAGACCGTATGTCCCAGCCTCAAGTGTCTTATATCATTGGAAAGCTGGACTCCTGAAGAACAAAACGTATATCTCCGATTCTATTTCCGGTAGGGAAAATT
The DNA here is from genome assembly GCA_033366665.1 of Phoxinus dragarum. Taxonomy (NCBI): domain Eukaryota; kingdom Metazoa; phylum Chordata; class Actinopteri; order Cypriniformes; family Leuciscidae; genus Phoxinus; species Phoxinus dragarum. Next base: position 6,369 of record JARPMJ010001776.1, read on the forward strand.
TTCCGCCATTTTGAATTTTGTTGTAAACCTACTTTTGTGAACTAGTCCCTGGTTTTTTGCCCAATCGGAACCAAACCAGTGCAGAAATGTTCTTTGGAGTCTGCAGATCAATAATGATCGAAAAAAAAGTTGAATTTTCAAATCGGGGTCGCTAGGGGGCGCAAAATGAACGTTGTGGGAGGAGCCTATTTGACTAAAATGCCTATAACTCAAAAAGTACATGAGATAGCTTCACCAAACTTGGTACACATGTGTAAGAGGTCAATTTGAGGTCACGATAAAAAAACCGCGTCGATTGGCCACATGGTGGCGCTATAACACAGACAAAACTTATAAAATCGTAGCCGTTTGTCCGAATGACTTGAAATTTGGTATGCAGTGCCTTGGCCCAAAGGCCCCATGTATGTGTAAAAGGATATTGGCGTATTCTCAAAAAACATGGCCGCCATCGGCCAATTAAGTTTTAGCACAAGGTTAACGATGGCCAATCGGAACGAAAACTCAGTGGGCATGTTCAACTCATGGCCCTAGAGGTCTGTAAGAATTTTGAAAGAAATCGGCCACTAGTTGGCGCTAACGATTTTTACGCCCTCTGTAATCACGTGGTGTTACAAATATCGTCACAATATGCATATCATTTGATAGATCTTCTCATGCTGAACAACTTTGCCTCTTGAACCAATGCTGTCAATCGAATCGTTCATTAAATATACGCAATTACGTTAAAAACCTACTTTTGCGAACTAGTCCCTGGTTTTTCGCCCAATCGGAACCAGACCAGTCTAGGACAATTCTCTGGACTCTCTAGATCAATAATTATTAAAAAAAGTTGAACTTTTGCATTCGGGTGGCTATAACAGGGTCATTTAAGAAAAGGGGTGTGTCAAAATACACTCAAAAGCCTATAAATCCTAAAAAAAAACTCAGATCTTCACGAAAATTGGTGGGCATATGTGAAATAACATCCTTAACAAGCATGCAAAATTATATGGAGATCGGACTATAGGTGGCGCTATAACAGTTAAAAACAGTTAAAAACCATATATTTCCTATGGTAAATTGCCTGTATTGGCTGTAAATGGTGTTTTCCATCTATGATCAAATAATGTTCATATCATAATGTTCAAAACCAGTGCAGAATAATTATCTGGACTCTCTAGATCAATGATTATCAGAAAAAGTTGAACTTCTGTATTTGGATGGCTATAATAGGGTCACTTCAATATGTAGCCTTGACCAAGTGTCCCCGAAAGCCTATATATCTTCAATGAATGCTCAGATCTTCTTAAAAACAGGTCAGAACATGTGAAATAACATGATAAAGAAGCATGACAAATTTCAGATAAATCGGACAAAATTTGCCTCTTTAACAGTTAAAAAAGATGAAAATGATATGAATAACATTGCATATTAAGCCAATAAGTGGTATTATACTGCCCCCCTGCTGTCATTTAATCATATTACTCCCTAATATTGTTATATAAGTCATATTTAGACTTTATAAAATAATTATTTTAACATTTCCAATCACATTTTGTCAAAATTCATCCATTGGAGTATTACTATTGACAATTGTGTCACATAGAGAAATGGGAATCCTGAAATGCTTATTATACAGCATTAAAAGAGATTTTAACAATAACATATCCCAAATGTGTGTGTGTAAACATGCATCATGGAGTTAACATGAAAAAAATGTTTTGCTTTAATGCAGAATACTAGTGAAACCAAGTAGTTCAAAATGAAAGTGAGCCAATAAGTGGTCTTCTACTGCCCTCTGCTGGACATTCTACTTATTAATAGTCTTTTCACATGTGCTTTTGCATTCATTTAGACACTAAAAAATCCCTTTATATAACAATTACTATTATAACACAATCATATTTCGTCAGAGTTTATCACTTCATTTGTTCTGATGCTTCACATAATTGCTAGCAACGTGGTAAATCGTGGTAAATAACGCTATAAACATGGTAAAGCACAGTAAATAAAGTAAATCATGCTAGATTCCTGATAAATCATTCTGGAATGTGGTATATCATGGTAAATCATCTTATAACATGGTAAATCAAGGTAAACTAAGATAAATCATGGTAAACTATGGTAAATCATGCTAGAATCATATTAAATCATACTAGAATGTGTTCAATTGTTGTAAACCATAATAGAACAGAGTAAATCATGCTGAATCATACTAGAACTTGGTATATCATGGTAAACTATAGTAAATCATGCTAGATTCATGGTAAATCATACAAGAACATGGTAAATCATGAAAAATCACACTAAAATATGGTATATCATGCTAAATCATGCTAAAACGTGGTCTATTCCATCTATGATTGTCAGTGATTAAAAGCTTGCTAAATAAATCTTAATGTCTTAAATGCTTAAATGTGCTCAAAGGCCTTAACTGCTTGAACACCGACAAATGCTGCTTGCAGCTTTAATTAGGTGTTCAAGCACGAAGTGCTGAAAACCTATTGTAATTGTACTGATTTTTAGGTGTTCAAGCACGAAGTGCTGAAAACCTATTGTAATTGTACCGATTTTTATTATTATTATTATTATTATTCTCCTGTAAAACGCATCGTGCAGCCCAAACCGTAAGTGCTAGAGACTTGAAACTTTGCCACAAGGTAGTACAAAAATCGAGGAGAGGTTATCAAATTATGAGCCCGATTGGCCTATAGGTGGCGCTATAGCAATCAATTGCGCGAAACTGCTTATAACTCCTAGACCGTATGTCGTAGACTCAAGTGTCTTATATCATTGGAAAGCTGACCACCTGACGTAAAAAATGTATATCTCCGATTTTATTTCCGGTATGCAAATTTTTTCGCCATTTTGAATTTGTCAAAAATCTACTTTTGCCAACTAGTCCCTGGTTTTTTTGCCCGATCGGAACCAAATCAGTGCAGAAATGTTCTCTGGAGTCTGAAGATCAATAATGATCGGGAAAAAAAAAGGAAATTTCGATTCACGGTCGCTAGGAGGCGCAAAATGGACGTTGTGGGAGGAGCCTATTTGACTAAAATGCCTATAACTCGAGAAGGTAAACGAGATAGCTTCACCAAACTTGGTACACATATGTAGGAGGTCAATCTGAGGTCACGATAAAAAAACCGCGTCGATTGGCCACATGGTGGCGCTATAACACAGAAAAAAACATATAAACACCTGACCGTTTGTCCGATTGACTTAAAATTTGGTATGCAGTGTCTTGGCCCAAGGCTCCATGTATGTGTAAAAGGATATTGGCGTATCTCAAAAAACATGGCCGCCATTGGCCAATGAAGTTGAATCACCTATTAGACAAGGTTAATGGAGGCCAATCAGAACGAAACTCGGTGGGGCGTGTTCAACTCATGGCCCCAGAGGTCTGTAAGAGTTTTGAAAGAAATCGGACACTAGTTGGCGCTAACGAGTTTTAAGGCTCTGTAATCACGTGGTGTTACAAATATCGTCACAATATGCATATCATTTGATAGATCTCCTCATGGTGAACATATTTGACTCAAGAACCAATGCTGTCCAATCAAATCGTTCATTAAATATTTGCAATTACGTTAAAAACCTACTTTTGCGAACTAGTCCCTGGTTTTTTTGCCCGATCGGAACCAGACCAGTCCTAGGACAATTCTCTGGACTCTCTAGATCAATAATTATCGAAAAAAAGTTAAACTTTTGCATTTGGGTGGCTGTAACAGGGTCATTTTAAAAAATGGGCGTGGCAAATTACACTCAAAAGCCTATAAATCCTAAACAAAAACTCAAAACTTCACAGAAATTGGTAGGCATATGTGTCATAACATGCTGAAGAAGCACGCCGAGTTTCATGGAGATCGGACCATATGTGGCGCTATAACTGTTAAAAAGCTTTGAAAAACCATGTATTCCCTATGGTGACTTGCCTGTATTGGCTGTAAATGGTATTTTCCATCTCTGTAATCACGTGGTGTTAAAAACATCCACATAATATGCATATATTTTGATAGATCTCCTCATACTGAACAACTTTGCCTCAAGAACCACTACTGTCAATAAAATTGTTCATTAAATATTTGCTATTATGTTAAAAAGCTACTTTTGCAAACTAGTCATATTGACATAAGTGGTTTAATACTGCCCCCTTCTGGTCACTTGGTCATACTACTCACTAATATTGTTCTATAATTCATATTTAGACTTTATAAAATCACTATTTTAACATTTACAATCACATTTTGACAAAATTCATCTATTGGAGTATTACTATTGACAATTGTATCACTGAGAAATGGGAATTGTGGAAGTGAAAGTGAAACGGAGGCCGCCATTTAGGCCACGCCCCCCGCAGTACAAATTCACTCACAACTCGAAAACGGAAAGTCGTGTGCGCGCTAAAATTTTGATGGTAAGGTCCTCTCCAGGCTCTTAATCGAAATCTATTGTCGCGGAGCTCAGGAACGCCCCCCCCCCCCGCGAATGTCGAATTCGCGAGACCTCCGAATTTGAACGGCTGTAACTCCCGAACCAGACCACCCCAATCCTTGTGGAATAGCTTGATGGAAAGGGCCCGTCCCCGCCTAGCTTCGATTCGATTTTGGTGCAATTTGGCCCGGGCATTCCCGAGATATAAGCCAAAAAAGGATTGCATTTGAACGGGAATAACTCCCGGCCCCAATCACCCACCAACACCAGGATGGTCTCATTACACAGGACACCTCGAGCACTATCTAAGCTCCGATTTTCAGATTTTTTCGCCTTCTCGTTCCCGAAATATAAGTGAAAAACCAAATTTCCATTCATTCATTCACTTCAACTGTAAGATGGAGGCTGCAATAACACTGTTGTCCACTAGAGAGAGCAGCAGGATTATATTTGTAATCTTTTTATCAGCTTTCAGCATTGACTAACAAACAAATGCTTAAAGCTATATCTTTGTTATTTTGATGGACGTGTAATGTGTGTAAGCATGCATAATGGAGTTAACATGGAAAAACTGGTTTGGTTTAGTGCAAAATACTGGTAAAAATCAAGACTTGTAAAAGTACATGTTAAAAGACTATTAATAAGTAGAATGTCCAGCAGAGGGCAGTAGAAGACCACTTATTGGCTCACTTTCATTTTACATGTATATATTTAGACACTAAAAAATCCCTTACATAACGATTAGCCTACTATTATAACACAATCATATTTTTTTAGAGTTTATCACTTCATTTGTTCTGATGCTTCACATTATTGCTAGCAACATGGTAAATCATGGTAAATAACGCTAGAAACATGGTAAATCACAGTAAATAGGGTAAATCATGCTAGAATGGGGGTGTATCATGGTTAATCATCCTGTAACATGGTAAATCATCCTGTAACATGGTAAATCAAGGTAAACAAAGATAAATCATGGTAAACTATGGTAAATCATGCTAGAATCATATTAAATCATACTAGAATGTGTTCAATTGTTGTAAATCATGCTAGAACAAGGTAAATCATGGTAAACTATGGTAAATCATGCTAGATTTCATGGTAAATCATACTGGAACATGGTAAGTCATGGTAAATCATGGTGAATCATACTAGAACATAGTAAATCATTATAAATCATCCTAGAACATGGTAAATCATGGTAAACTTTGATAAATCATGGTAAAATATGGTAAATCATGCTAAATGTATGTTAAATTGTAAATCATGGTAAATGGACTTTTCTATCTATTATGTCAGTGGTTAAAAGCTTGCTAAATACAACTTAATGTCTTAAATGCTTTAATGTGCTCAAAGGCCTTAAAGGCTTGAACACCGATAAATGCTGCTTGCAGCTTTAATTAGGTGTTCAAGCACGAAGTGCTGAAAACCTATTGTAATTGTACTGATTTTTATTATTATTATTATTATTATTATTATTTTTCTTCTGCCGTAAAACGCATCGTGCAGCCCAAACCGTAAGTGCTGGAGCTTTGAAACTTTGCCATATGGTAGTACAAAAATCGAGGAGAGGTTATCAAATTATGAGCCACATTGGGCCCATAGGTGGCGCTATAGCAATCAATTGCGCAAAACTGGTCATAACTCCTAGACCGTATGTCGTAGACTCAAGTGTCTTATATCAGTGGAAAGCTGGTCACCTGGAGAACAAAACGTATATCTCCGATTTCATTTCCGCCATGATAGATTTTCCGCCATTTTGAATTTTGTCAAAAACCTACTTTTGCAAACTAGTCCCTGGTTTTTTGCCCGATCGGAACCAAACCAGTGCAGAAATGTTCTCTGGAGTCTGAAGATCAATAATCATTGAAAAAAAAGTTAAAATTTCGATTCACGGTTGCTAGGGGGGGCAAAATGGACGTTGTGGGAGGAGCCTATTTTACTAAAATGCCTATAACTCAAGAAGTAAACGAGATAGATTCACCAAACTTGGTACACATGTGTAAGAGGTCAATGTGAGGTCACGATAAAAAAACCGCGTCGATTGGCCACATGGTGGCGCTATAACACAGAAAAAACATATAAACACCTGACCGTTTTGTCCGATTAACTTGAAATTTGATATGCAGTGTCTTGGCCCAAGGCCCCATGTATGTGTAAAAGGATATTGGCATATCTCAAAAAACATGGCCGCCATTGGCCAATGAAGTTGAATCACCTATTAGACAAGGTTAATGGAGGCCAATCAGAACGAAACTCGGTGGGCGTGTTCAACTCATGGCCCCAGAGGTCTGTAAGAGTTTTGAAAGAAATCGGCCACTAGTTGGCGCTAACGAGTTTTACGGCTCTGTAATCACGTGGTGTTACAAATATTGTCACAATATGCATATCATTTGATAGATCTCCTCATGGTGAACATATTTGCCTCAAGAACCAATGCTGTCAATCGAATCGTTCATTAAATATTCGCAATTACGTTAAAAACCTACTTTTGCGAACTAGTCCCTGGTTTTTTGCCCGATCGGAACCAGACCAGTCTAGGACAATTCTCTGGACTCTCTAGATCAATAATTATTGAAAAAAAGTTGAACTTTTGCATTTCGGTGGCTATAACAGGGTCATTTAAGAAAAGGGCGTGTCAAAATACACTCAAAAGCCTATAAATCCTAAAAAAAAACTCAGAACTTCACGAAAATTGGTGGGCATATGTGAAATAACATCTTTAACAAGCATGCAAAATTATATGGAGATCGGACTATAGGTGGCGCTATAACAGTTAAAAACAGTTAAAAACCATATATTTCCTATGGTAAATTGCCCTGTATTGGCTGTAAATGGTGTTTTCCATCTATGATCAAATAATGTTCATATCATAATGTTCAAAACCAGTGCAGAATAATTATCTGGACTCTCTAGATCAATGATTATCAGAAAAAGTTGAACTTCTGTATTTGGATGGCTATAATAGGGTCACTTCAATATGTAGCCTTGACCAAGTGTCCCCGAAAGCCTATATCTCTTCAATGAATGCTCAGATCTTCTTAAAAACAGGTCAGAACATGTGAAATAACATGATAAAGAAGCATGACAAATTTCAGATAGATCGGACAAAATTTGCATCTTTAACAGTTAAAAAAGATGAAAAATGATATGAATAACATGGTATATTAAGCCAATAAGTGGTACTATACTGCCCCCTGCTGTCATTTAATCATATTACTCCCTAATATTGTTATACAAGTCATATTTAGACTTTATAAAAATAATTATTTTAACATTTACAATCACATTTTGTCAAAATTCATCTATTGGAGTATTACTATTGACAATTGTGTCACATAGAGAAATGGGAATCCTGAAATGCTTATTATACAGCATTAAAAGAGATTTTCACAATAACATATCCCAAATGTGTGTGTGTAAACATGCATCATGGAGTTAACATGAAAAAAATGTTTTGCTTTTAATGCAGAATACTGGTGAAACCAAGTAGTTCAAAATGAAAGTGAGCCAATAAGTGGTCTTCTACTGCCCTCTGCTGGACATTCTACTTATTAATAGTCTTTTCACATGTGCTTTTGCATTCATTTAGACACTAAAAAATCCCTTATATAACAATTACTATTATAACACAATCATATTTTTGTCAGAGTTTATCACTTCATTTGTTCTGATGCTTCACATAATTGCTAGCAACGTGGTAAATCATGGTAAATAACGCTATAAACATGGTAAATCACAGTAAATAAGGTAAATCATGCTAGATTCCTGATAAATCATTCTGGAATGTGGTATATCATGGTAAATCATCTTATAACATGGGTAAATCAAGGTAAACTAAGATAAATCATGGTAAACTATGGTAAATCATGCTAGAATCATATTAAATCATACTAGAATGTGTTCAATTGTTGTAAACCATAATAGAACAGAGTAAATCATGCTGAATCATACTAGAACTTGGTATATCATGGTAAACTATAGTAAATCATGCTAGATTCATGGTAAATCATACAAGAACATGGTAAATCATGAAAAATCACACTGAAATATGGTATATCATGCTAAATCATGCTAAAACATGGTCTATTCCATCTATGATGTCAGTGATTAAAAGCTTGCTAAATAAATCTTAATGGTCTTTAAATGCTTAAATGTGCTCAAAGGCCTTAACTGCTTGAACACCGACAAATGCTGCTTGCAGCTTTAATTAGGTGTTCAAGCACGAAGTGCTGAAAACCTATTGTAATTGTACTGATTTTTATTATTATTATTCTGCCGTAAAACGCATCGTGCAGCCCAAACCGTAAGTCCTAGAGACTTGAAACTTTGCCAATGGGTAGTACAAAAATCGAGGAGAGGTTATCAAAATATGAGCCCGATTGGCCCATAGGTGGCGCTATAGCAGCAAATACGCGAAACTGGTCATATCTCCTAGACCGTATGTCCCAGCCTCAAGTGTCTTATATCATTGGAAAGCTGGACTCCTGATGAACAAAATGTATATCTCCGATTTTTATTTCCGGTAGGGAAAATTTTCCGCCATTTTGAATTTTGTTGTAAAACTACTTTTGTGAACTAGTCCCTGGTTTTTTGCCCAATCGGAACCAAACCAGTGCAGAAATGTTCTCTGGAGTCTGAAGATCAATAATGATCGAAAAAAAAATGAATTTTTAAATCGGGGTCGCTAGGGGGCGCAAAATGAACGTTGTGGGAGGAGCCTATTTGACTAAAATGCCTATAACTCAAGAAGTAAATGAGATAGCTTCACTAAACTTGGTACACATGTGTAAGAGGTCAATTTGAGGTCACGGTAAAAAAAACCGCGTCCATTGGCCACATGGTGGCGCTATAACACAGACAAAACTTATAAAATCGTGGCCGTTTGTCCGAATGACTTGAAATTTGGTATGCAGTGTCTTGGCCCAAGGCCCCATGTATGTGTAAAAGGATATTGGCGTATCTCAAAAAACATGGCCGCCATCGGCCAATTAAGTTTTAGCACAGGGTTAACGATGGCCAATCGGAACGAAACTCAGTGGGCATGTTCAACTCATGGCCCCCAGAGGTCTGTAAGAATTTTGAAAGAAATCGGCCACTAGTTGGCGCTAACGATTTTTACGCCCTCTGTAATCGCGTGGTGTTACAAATATCGTCACAATATGCATATCATTTGATAGATCTTCTCATGCTGAACAACTTTGCCTCTTGAACCAATGCTGTCAATCGAATCGTTCATTAAATATACGCAATTACGTTAAAAACCTACTTTTGCGAACTAGTCCCTGGTTTTTTTGCACCGATCGGAACCAGACCAGTCTAGAACAATTCTCTGGACTCTCTAGATCAATAATTATTAAAAAAAGTTGAACTTTTGCATTTGGATGGCTATAACAGGGTCATTTAAGAAAAGGGGCGTGTCAAAATACACTCAAAGCCTATAAATCCTAAAAAAAAAACTCAGAACTTCACGAAAATTGGTGGGCATATGTGAAATAACATCATTAACAAGCATGCAACATTTTATGGAGATCGGACTATAGATGGCGCCTATAACAGTTAGAAACAGTTAAAAACCATATATTTCCTATGGTAAATTGCCTGTATTGGCTGTAAATTGTGTTTTCCATCTATGATCAAATACTGTTCATATCATAATGTTCAAAACCAGTGCAGAATAATTATCTGGACTCTCTAGATCAATGATTATCAGAAAAAGTTGAACTTCTGCATTTGGATGGCTATAATAGGGTCACTTCAATATGTAGCCTTGACCAAGTGTCCCCGAAAGCCTATATCTCTTCAATGAATGCTCAGATCTTCTTAAAAAACAGGTCAGAACATGTGAAATAACATGATAAAGAAGCATGAAAATTGTGTGTGTGTGTTTGTGTTTGTAAGCATGCAGATTACTGGTGAAACCAAGTAGTTCAAAATGAAAGTGAGCCAATAAGTGGTCTTCTACTGCCCTCTGCTGGCCATATTAATTATTAATAGTCTTTTCACATGTGCTTTTGCATTCATATATTTAGACACTAAAAAATACCTTCTATAACAATTACTATTATAACACAATCATATTTGGCAGAGTTTATCATTTCATTTGTTCTGATGCTTCACATAATTGCTAGCAACGTGGTAAATCGTGGTAAATAACTCTAGAAACATGGTAAATCATAGTAAATAGGGTAAATCATGCTAGAATCCTGGTAAATCATTCTAGAATGTGGTATATCATGGTAAATCATCCTGTAACATGGTAAATCAAGGTAAACTAAGATAAATCATGGTAAACTATGGTAAATCATGCTAGAATCATTAAATCATAATAGAATGTGTTCAATTGTTGTAAACCATGCTAAAACAGGGTAAATCATGGTGAATCATACTAGAACTTGGTATATCATGGTAAACTATAGTAAATCATGCTAGATTCATGGTAAATCATACTGGAACATGGTAAATCATGAAAAATCACACTAAAATGTGGTATATCATGGTAAATCATGCTAAAACGTAGTCTTTTCCATCTATGATGTCAGTGGTTTAAATGCTTGGTAAATAAAACTTAATGTCTTAAATGCGTAAAGGCCTTAAAAGCTTGAACACCGACAAATGCTGCTTGCAGCTTTAATTAGGTGTTCAAGCACGAAGTGTTGAAAACCTATTGTAATTGTGCTGATTATTATTCTGCCGTAAAACGCATCGTGCAGCCCAAACCGTAAGTGCTGGAGCTTTGAAACTTTGCCAAGTGGTAGTACAAAAATCGAGGAGAGGTTATCAAAGTATGAGCCAGATTGGCCCATAGGTGGCGCTATAGCAACCCAAAGTACTAAATTGCTCATAACTCCTAGGTCTTTTGGGCTAGACTCACAATTTCCACATCCCTGTAATCCTTGGCTAGAGACAAACAAGATGTATATCTCCAAATTCGATTTGGGCCCAAAAAAAAAAAAGTTATGGCCAATTTTGTCCAAAACCTACTTGTGCGAACTAGTCCCCTGGTTTTTTGCCTGATCTGAACCAGACCAGTCTAGGACAATTCTCTGGACTCTGCTGATCAATAATTATCGAAAAAAAAGTGTAATTTTTGCATTTGGGGTGGCTGTAACAGGGTTAATAAGAAAAGGGGCGTGTCAAAATACACTCAAAAGCCTATAAATCCTAAACTAAAACTCAGAACTGCACAAAAAATTGATCAGCATATGTGTCATAACATGGTGAGGAAGCATGCCGAGTTTCATGGAGATCGGACCATAGGTGGCGCTAAAACTGGCAAAAAGGGTATCGTCATTATTAGGTGTTCAAGCACGAAGTGTTGAAAACCTATTGTAATTGTGCTGATTATTATTCTGCCGTAAAACGCATCGTGCAGCCCAAACCGTAAGTGCTGGAGCTTTGAAACTTTGCCAAGTGGTAGTACAAAAATCGAGGAGAGGTTATCAAAGTATGAGCCAGATTGGCCCATAGGTGGCGCTATAGCAACCCAAAGTACTAAATTGCTCATAACTCCTAGGTCTTTTGGGCTAGACTCACAATTTCCACATCCCTGTAATCCTTGGCTAGAGACAAACAAGATGTATATCTCCAAATTCGATTTGGGCCCAAAAAAAAAAAGTTATGGCCAATTTTGTCCAAAACCTACTTGTGCGAACTAGTCCCTGGTTTTTTGCCTGATCTGAACCAGACCAGTCTAGGACAATTCTCTGGACTCTGCTGATCAATAATTATCGAAAAAAAGTGTAATTTTTGCATTTGGGTGGCTGTAACAGGGTTAATAAGAAAAGGGGCGTGTCAAAAATACACTCAAAAGCCTATAAATCCTAAACTAAAACTCAGAACTGCACAAAAATTGATCAGCATATGTGTCATAACATGGTGAGGAAGCATGCCGAGTTTCATGGAGATCGGACCATAGGTGGCGCTAAAACTGGCAAAAAGGTATCGTCATTATTAGGTGTTCAAGCACGAAGTGTTGAAAACCTATTGTAATTGTGCTGATTATTATTCTGCCGTAAAACGCATCGTGCAGCCCAAACCGTAAGTGCTGGAGCTTTGAAACTTTGCCAAGTGGTAGTACAAAAATCGAGGAGAGGTTATCAAAGTATGAGCCAGATTGGCCCATAGGTGGCGCTATAGCAACCCAAAGTACTAAATTGCTCATAACTCCTAGGTCTTTTGGGCTAGACTCACAATTTCCACATCCCTGTAATCCTTGGCTAGAGACAAACAAGATGTATATCTCCAAATTCGATTTGGGCCCAAAAAAAAAAAGTTTATGGCCAATTTTGTCCAAAACCTACTTGTGCGAACTAGTCCCTGGTTTTTTGCCTGATCTGAACCAGACCAGTCTAGGACAATTCTCTGGACTCTGCTGATCAATAATTATCGAAAAAAAGTGTAATTTTTGCATTTGGGTGGCTGTAACAGGGTTAATAAGAAAAGGGGCGTGTCAAAATACACTCAAAAGCCTATAAATCCTAAACTAAAACTCAGAACTGCACAAAAATTGATCAGCATATGTGTCATAACATGGTGAGGAAGCATGCCGAGTTTCATGGAGATCGGACCATAGGTGGCGCTAAAACTGGCAAAAAGGTATCGTCATTATTAGGGTGTTCAAGCACGAAGTGTTGAAAACCTATTGTAATTGTGCTGATTATTATTCTGCCGTAAAACGCATCGTGCAGCCCAAAACCGTAAGTGCTGGAGCTTTGAAACTTTGCCAAGTGGTAGTACAAAAATCGAGGAGAGGTTATCAAAGTATGAGCCAGATTGGCCCATAGGTGGCGCTATAGCAACCCAAAGTACTAAATTGCTCATAACTCCTAGGTCTTTTGGGCTAGACTCACAATTTCCACATCCCTGTAATCCTTGGCTAGAGACAAACAAGATGTATATCTCCAAATTCGATTTGGGCCCAAAAAAAAAAAAGTTATGGCCAATTTTGTCCAAAACCTACTTGTGCGAACTAGTCCCTGGTTTTTTGCCTGATCTGAACCAGACCAGTCTAGGACAATTCTCTGGACTCTGCTGATCAATAATTATCGAAAAAAAGTGTAATTTTTGCATTTGGGTGGCTGTAACAGGGTTAATAAGAAAAGGGGCGTGTCAAAATACACTCAAAAGCCTATAAATCCTAAACTAAAACTCAGAACTGCACAAAAATTGATCAGCATATGTGTCATAACATGGTGAGGAAGCATGCCGAGTTTCATGGGAGATCGGACCATAGGTGGCGCTAAAACTGGCAAAAAGGTATCGTCATTATTAGGTGTTCAAGCACGAAGTGTTGAAAACCTATTGTAATTGTGCTGATTATTATTCTGCCGTAAAACGCATCGTGCAGCCCAAACCGTAAGTGCTGGAGCTTTGAAACTTTGCCAAGTGGTAGTACAAAAATCGAGGAGAGGTTATCAAAGTATGAGCCAGATTGGCCCATAGGTGGCGCTATAGCAACCCAAAGTACTAAATTGCTCATAACTCCTAGGTCTTTTGGGCTAGACTCACAATTTCCACATCCCTGTAATCCTTGGCTAGAGACAAACAAGATGTATATCTCCAAATTCGATTTGGGCCCAAAAAAAAAAAAGTTATGGCCAATTTTGTCCAAAACCTACTTGTGCGAACTAGTCCCTGGTTTTTTGCCTGATCTGAACCAGACCAGTCTAGGACAATTCTCTGGACTCTGCTGATCAATAATTATCGAAAAAAAAGTGTAATTTTTGCATTTGGGTGGCTGTAACAGGGTTAATAAGAAAAGGGGGCGTGTCAAAATACACTCAAAAGCCTATAAATCCTAAACTAAAACTCAGAACTGCACAAAAATTGATCAGCATATGTGTCATAACATGGTGAGGAAGCATGCCGAGTTTCATGGAGATCGGACCATAGGTGGCGCTAAAACTGGCAAAAAGGTATCGTCATTATTAGGTGTTCAAGCACGAAGTGTTGAAAACCTATTGTAATTGTGCTGATTATTATTCTGCCGTAAAACGCATCGTGCAGCCCAAACCGTAAGTGCTGGAGCTTTGAAACTTTGCCAAGTGGTAGTACAAAAATCGAGGAGAGGTTATCAAAGTATGAGCCAGATTGGCCCATAGGTGGCGCTATAGCAACCCAAAGTACTAAATTGCTCATAACTCCTAGGTCTTTTGGGCTAGACTCACAATTTCCACATCCCTGTAATCCTTGGCTAGAGACAAACAAGATGTATATCTCCAAATTCGATTTGGGCCCAAAAAAAAAAAAGTTATGGCCAATTTTGTCCAAAACCTACTTGTGCGAACTAGTCCCTGGTTTTTTGCCTGATCTGAACCAGACCAGTCTAGGACAATTCTCTGGACTCTGCTGATCAATAATTATCGAAAAAAAGTGTAATTTTTGCATTTGGGTGGCTGTAACAGGGTTAATAAGAAAAGGGGCGTGTCAAAAATACACTCAAAAGCCTATAAATCCTAAACTAAAACTCAGAACTGCACAAAAATTGATCAGCATATGTGTCATAACATGGTGAGGAAGCATGCCGAGTTTCATGGAGATCGGACCATAGGTGGCGCTAAAACTGGCAAAAAGGTATCGTCATTATTAGGTGTTCAAGCACGAAGTGTTGAAAACCTATTGTAATTGTGCTGATTATTATTCTGCCGTAAAACGCATCGTGCAGCCCAAACCGTAAGTGCTGGAGCTTTGAAACTTTGCCAAGTGGTAGTACAAAAATCGAGGAGAGGTTATCAAAGTATGAGCCAGATTGGCCCATAGGTGGCGCTATAGCAACCCAAAGTACTAAATTGCTCATAACTCCTAGGTCTTTTGGGCTAGACTCACAATTTCCACATCCCTGTAATCCTTGGCTAGAGACAAACAAGATGTATATCTCCAAATTCGATTTGGGCCCAAAAAAAAAAGTTATGGCCAATTTTGTCCAAAACCTACTTGTGCGAACTAGTCCCTGGTTTTTTGCCTGATCTGAACCAGACCAGTCTAGGACAATTCTCTGGACTCTGCTGATCAATAATTATCGAAAAAAAGTGTAATTTTTGCATTTGGGTGGCTGTAACAGGGTTAATAAGAAAAGGGGCGTGTCAAAATACACTCAAAAGCCTATAAATCCTAAACTAAAACTCAGAACTGCACAAAAATTGATCAGCATATGTGTCATAACATGGTGAGGAAGCATGCCGAGTTTCATGGAGATCGGACCATAGGTGGCGCTAAAACTGGCAAAAAGGTATCGTCATTATTAGGTGTTCAAGCACGAAGTGTTGAAAACCTATTGTAATTGTGCTGATTATTATTCTGCCGTAAAACGCATCGTGCAGCCCAAACCGTAAGTGCTGGAGCTTTGAAACTTTGCCAAGTGGTAGTACAAAAATCGAGGAGAGGTTATCAAATTATGAGCCAGATTGGCCCATAGGTGGCGCTATAGCAATCAATTGCGCGAAACTGGTCATAACTCCTAGACCGTATGTCGCAGACTCAAGTGTCTTATATCATTGGAAAGCTGGTCACCTGGAGAACAAAACGTATATCTCCGATTTAATTTCCGTCATGATAGATTTTCCGCCATTTTGAATTTTGTCAAAAACCTACTTTTGCAAACTAGTCCCTGGTTTTTTGCCCGATCGGAACCAAACCAGTTCAGAAATGTTCTCTGGAGTCTGATGATCAAGAATCATCGAAAAAAAGTTGAATTTTCAAATCGGGGTCGCTAGGGGGCGCTAAATGAACATTGTGGGAGGAGCCTATTTTACTAAAATGCCTATAATTCAAGAAGTAAATGTGATTTTTTCACCAATCTTGGTAGACATGTGTAAGAGGTCAATTTGAGGTCACGTTAAAAAAAACGAGTTGATTGGCCACATGGTGGCGCTATAACATAAAAAAAACATATAAACATCTGACCGTTTGTCCGATTGACTTGAAATTTGATATGCAGTGTCTTGGCCCAAGGCCCCATGTATGTCTAGAAGGATATTGGCGTATCTAAAAAAAAAATGGCCGCCATTGGCCAATGAAGTTTAAGCACCTATTAGACAAGGTTAACGGAGGCCAATCGGAACGAAACTCGTCAGGCATGTTCAACTCGTGGCCAAAGAAGTCTGTAAGAGTTTTGAAAGAAATCGGCCACTAGTTGGCGCTAACGAGTTTTACGGCTCTGTAATCACGTGGTGTTGCACAAATCCCCATAATATGCATATCATTTGATAGATCTCCTCATGCTGAACAACTTTGCCTCTAGAACTAATGCTGTCAATCGATTCGTTCATTAAATATTCGCAATTACGTTAAAAACCTACTTTTGCAAACTAGTCCCTGGTTTTTCGCGCCCGATCGGAATCAGACCAGTCTAGAACAATTCTCTGGACTCTCTAGATCAATAATTATTAAAAAAAAGTTGAACTTTTGCATTTGGATGGCTATAAGAGGGTAATTTAAGAAAAGGGGGCGTGTCAAAATACACTTAAAAGCCTATAAATCCTAAATAAAAACTCAAAACTTCACAAAAATTGGTGAGCATATGTGCAATAACATCATTAACAAGCATGACAAATTTTATGTAGATCGGACCATAGGTGGCGCTATAACTGTTAAAACGCTTCAAAACCATATATGTCCTATGGTAAATTGCCTGTATTGGCTGTAAATGGTGTTTTTCCATCTATGATGTCAGTGGTTAAATGCTTGCTAAATAAATCATAATATCTTTTAACGTTAATGTGCTTATAGGCCTTAAAGGCCTTAAAAGCTTGAACACCGACAAATGCTGCTTGCAGCTTTAATTAGGTGTTCAAGCACGAAGTGCTGAAAACCTATTGTAATTGTACTGATTTTTATTATTAAGTTGGCTTGTGAAAGCCAATTTATTGAAATCCTATTTAAACTTATTATTATTCTTCTTCTCGACAGTAAAATTTCTGACTCAAACTCCTCCTAGAGCTTTAACTCTACATACTCCAAACTCGGCTCAGACACGCAAACTATTCTGACTTAGTGTGCTATATCTTTTCAGACTGATCGGACTTACGGTTTTCCTATAAATGGCGATCAAAACTCGGAAAAAACCATTTGAATTTCCCATTGACTTAACATTGCGGAATGTTCAGGGTTTCCAACTGCCATAACTGCCAAAAATTCAAATCAAAATCCCTTGAAAGCCTAGACTAAATCAAACTGCCATTCTATACACTATATGAGCCATTGAGACTCATTTAAACTCATTAAACTCATCTATCTATCCACCTCAAACTATTTTAAGCTTCAAACTAATTTAAACTTCAAACTAATTTAAACTTTTTATGAATAAAAACTATAAAAACTCGCTCGTAGGCACAAGGCCGCAGGCCTTGTGCCTCACCTTAGCCCTAACTCTAGGATGCTAATATACACTGAACTCTGAACTCTTAGACTCATGTAAACTCATCTATCTATCCACTTCAAACTATTTTAAACTTTTAACTAATTTAAACTTCAAACTACAACTCACTCGTAGGCACGAGGCCGCAGGCCGAGTGCCTAACCTCAGCCCTAACCGATGCTAATATACATTAAACTCTGAACTCTTAGACTCATGTAAACTTATAAACTACTTTAAACTCATGCATTCACTAAACTCTAAACTCAAAAACTCTTGAGTGTGTGTGTGTGTGTGTGTGTGTGTGTGTGTTAGAACACCCTAGCAACACCATAGCAACCACCCATAACACCCTAGAAACTGCCTAAAATACCTTAGAACTCCCTAGCAACACTATAGTAACCACCCATAACACCCTAACAACCACCCAAAATATCTTAGAACACCCTAGCAACACCATAGCAAACCACCCATAACACCCGAGCAACCACCCAAAATACCTTAGAACTCCCTAGCAACACCATAGCAACCACCCATAACACCCTAGAAACCACCCAAAATACCTTAGAACTCCCTAGCAACACCATAGCAACCACCCAAAACACCTTAGAACTCCCTAGCAACACCCTAGCAACCACCCAAAATACCTCAGAACTCCCTAGCAACTCCCTAGCAACCACCCAAAATACCTTATAACTCCCTAGCAACACCCTAGCAACCACCCAAAATACCTCAGAACTCCCTAGCAACACCCTAGCAACCACCCAAAATACCTTAGAACTCCCTAGCAACACCCTAGCAACCACCCAAAACACATCAGAACTCCCTAGCAACACCCTAGCAACCACCCAAAACACCTTAGAACTCCCTAGCAACCACCCAAAATACCTCAGAACTCCCTAGCAACACCATAGCAACCATCCATAACACCCTAGCAACCACCCAAAATACCCTAGCAACCGCCTAGCAACCACTCAGAACACCTTAGCAACCCTCTAGAAACACCCTAGTAACTTTAAACTACTTCAAACTATACTTTAAACTATTTTTTAACTGTAAACTACTTCAAACTTCAAATCACTTTAAACTAATTTAAACTTCAAACTAATTTAAACTTTAATCTACTTTAAACTATTTTTAACTGTAAACTACTTTAAACTTTAAACTACTTTAAACTAATTTAAACTTTACACTAATTTAAACTTCAAATTACTTTAAAGTTCAAACTATTTTTAACTGTAAACTACTTTAAACTTTAAACTATTTTAAACTTTACACTAATTTAAACTTCAAACTACTTTAAACTTCAAACTAATTTAAACTTCAAACTAATTTAAACTTCAAACTTTTTTTAAACTGTAAACTACTTTAAACTTAAATCTACTTTAAACTGCTTTAAACTTTAAACGTAGTTTACAGTTTAAAGTAGTTTGAAGTTTAAATTAGTTTAAAGTTTAAAGCAGTTTAAAGTAGATTTAAGTTTAAAGTAGTTTACAGTTTAAAAAGTTTGAAGTTTAAATTAGTTTGAAGTTTAAATTAGTTTAAAGTAGATTTAAGTTTAAAGTAGTTTACAGTTTAAAAAAAGTTTGAAGTTTAAATTAGTTTAAAGTTTAAAGCAGTTTAAAGTAGATTTAAGTTTAAACTAATTTAAACTTCAAACTTTTTTAAACTGTAAACTACTTTAAACTTAAATCTACTTTAAACTAATTTAAACTTCAAACTAATTTAAACTTCAAACTTTTTAAACTGTAAACTACTTTAAACTTAAATCTACTTTAAACTGCTTTAAACTTTAAACTAATTTAAACTTCAAACTACTTTAAACTTTAAACTTTTTCAAACTATCTGGTCCAAACTTTCACAAGCCAACTTAAAGTTTGTTTCAACGAACTTTTTAATCTAGTTAAGTTGGCTTGGAAAAGCCAACTTACTGAAATCCTATTTAAACTTATTATTATTATTCTTCTTACCTAAATTTCTGACTCTATCTCCTCCTAGAGCTTTAACTCTACAAACTCCAAACTCGGGTCAGACCTTCAGACTGTTCTGACTTAGTGTGCTATATCTTTTCAGAATGATTTGACTTTCAGTTTTCATAAAAATTAATATTAAAAACCATAAAAATCCCATTGACTTACATTGGAGAGTGCTCAAATTGAGCCAAGACTACGGTGGCCCATTAGTGCACAAGCCAAAAACTCAAAACTAAACTCCCTGAAGCCCTAGACTCAATTAAACTATACCATTCTATCTATCTATCTATCTATCTATCTATCTATCTATCTATCTATCTATCTATCTATCTATCTATCTATCTATCTTCAAACTATATCTATCTATCTATCTATCTATCATCTATCTATCTATCTATCTATCTATCTATCTATCTATCTATCTATCTATCTATCTATCTATCTATCTTCAAACTATATCTATCTATCTATCTATCTATCTATCTATATATCTATCTATCTATCTATCTATAAACTATATCTATCTATCTATCTATCTATCTATCTATCTATCTATCTATCTTCAAACTATATCTATCTATCTATCTATCTATCTATCTATCTATCTATCTATCTATCTATCTATCTATCTATCTATCTTCAAACTATATCTATCTATCTATCTACAAACTATATCTATCTATCTATCTTCAAACTATATCTATCTATCAATCTTCAAACTATATCTATCTATCTATCTAATCCATCTTTCTTTCTTTCTAACTAATCCATCTTTCTTTCTTTCTAACTAATCCTTCTTTCTTTCTAACTAACTAATCTTTCTTTCTTTTGTTCTTTCTTTCTTTCTAACTAATCCATCTATCTTTCTTTCTAACTAATCCATCTTTCTTTCTTTCTAACTAATCCATCTTTCTGTCTAACTAATCCATCTTTCTTTCTTTCGTTCTTTCTTTCTTTCTAACTAATCCATCTTTCTTTCTTTCTAACTAATCCTTCTTTCTTTCTAACTAACTAATCTTTCTTTCTTTTGTTCTTTCTTTCTTTCTAACTAATCCATCTATCTTTCTTTCTAACTAATCCATCTTTCTTTCTTTCTAACTAATCCATCTTTCTGTCTAACTAATCCATCTTTCTTTCTTTCGTTCTTTCTTTCTTTCTAACTAATCCATCTTTCTTTCTTTCTTTCTTTCTTTCTTTCTTTCTTTCTTTCTTTCTTTCTAACTAATCCATCTTTCTGTCTAACTAACTAATCTTTCTTTCTTTCTTTCTTTCTTTCTTTCTTTCTTTCTTTCTTTCTTTCTTTCTAACTAATCCATCTTTCTATTTTTCCAACTAATCCATCTATCTTTCTTTATTTCCTTCTAACTAATCCATCTTTCTTTCTTTCCAACTAATCCATCTATATTTCTTTCTTTCTTTCTTTCTTTATAACTAATCCATCTTTCTTTCTTTCTAACTAATCCATCTTTCTTTCTTTCTAACTAATCCATTTTTCTTTCTTTCTAACTAATCCATCTTTCTTTCTTTCTTTCTAACTAACTAACTAATTTTTCTTTCTAACTAATCCATCTTTCTTTCGTTCTTTCTAACTAATCCATCTTTCTTTCTTTCTTTCTAACTAACTAACTAATTTTTCTTTCTAACTAATCCATCTTTCTTTCTTTCTTTCTAACTAATCCATCTTTCTTTCTTTCTTTCTAACTAACTAACTAATTTTTCTTTCTAACTAATCCATCTTTCTTTCTTTCTTTCTAACTAATCCATCTTTCTTTCTTTCTTTCTTTCTTACTAATCCATCTATCTTTCTTTCTTTCTTTTTAACTAACTAATCTTTCTTTCTTTCTAACTAATCCATCCATCTTTCTTTCTTTCTTTCTAACTAATCTATCTTTCTGTCTAACTAACTTTAACACTACACTACACAACACTACACTACACAACACTACACTACACAACACTACACTACACAACACTACACTACACTACACTACACTACACTACACAACAATACACTACACTACACAACAATACACTACACTACACAACACTACACTGCACAACACTACACAACACTACACAACACAACACTACACAGCACTACACTACACAACACTACACTACACAACAATACACTACACTACACTACACAACAATACACTACACTACACTACACAACACAACACTACACTACACAACACTACACTACACAACACTACACAACACTACACAGCAATACACTACACTACACAACACTACATAACACAACACAACACTACACAACACTACACTACACTACACAACACTACACAACACAACACTACACTACACTACACTACACAACACTACACTACACTACACAACACTACACTACACAACACTACACTACACAACACCACACCACACTACACTACACTACACAACACTACACTACACTACACTACACACTACACAACACTACACAACACAACACTACACTACACTACACAACACTACACTACACAACACTACACTACACAACACTACACTACACAACACTACACTACACTACACTACACCACACAACACTACACAACACTACACCACACCACACCACACCACACAACACCACACAACACTACACTACACTACACTACACAACACAACACTACACTACACAACACAACACTACACTACACTACACAACACTACACAACACTACACTACACAACACTACACTACACAACACTACACTACACAACACTACACAACACTACACTACACTACACAACACTACACTACACAACACTACACTACACAACACAACACTACACAACACAACACTACACTACACTACACTACACAACACTACACTACACTACACAACACTACACTACACAACACTACACTACACAACACTACACTACACTACACTACACTACACCACACAACACTACACTACACCACACCACACTACACTACACTACACTACACTACACTACACTACACTACACAACACTACACAACACTACACAACACTACACTACACAACACTACACTACACTACACTACACAACACAACACTACACTACACAACACTACACTACACTACACTACACTACACAACACTACACCACACTACACAACACTACACTACACAACACTACACAACACTACACTACACAACACAACACAACACTACACAACACTACACTACACAACACTACACTACACAACACTACACTACACAACACTACACTACACAACACTACACAACACAACACTATACTACACTACACCACACAACACTACACTACACAACACTACACCACACCACACCACACCACACTACACTACACTACACTACACACTACACTACACTACACACTACACTACACAACACTACACAACACTACACTACACACTACACTACACACTACACTACACACTACACTACACTACACACTACACTACACAACACTACACTACACTACACTACACACTACACTACACAACACTACACAACACTACACTACACTACACAACACTACACTACACTACACTACACTACACAACACTACACAACACTACACACTACACACTACACTACACAACACAACACTACACTACACTACACCACACAACACTACACTACACAACACTACACCACACCACACCACACCACACTACACTACACTACACAACACTACACTACACTACACTACACTACACTACACTACACACTACACTACACAACACTACACTACACTACACAACACTACACTACACAACACAACACTACACTACACTACACTACACAACACTACACAACACTACACTACACTACACTACACTACACCACACAACACTACACAACACTACACCACACCACACCACACTACACTACACTACACAACACTACACTACACAACACTACACTACACTACACTACACACTACACTACACAACACTACACTACACAACAATACACTACACTACACAACAATACACTACACTACACTACACAACACTACACTACACTACACAACACTACACAACACTACACTACACAACACTACACTACACAACACAACACAACACAACACTACACTACACCACACAACACTACACAACACTACACTACACTACACTACACTACACTACACAACACTACACATCACTACACTACACAACACTACACTACACAACACAACACTACACAACACTACACAACACTACACTACACAACACTACACTAACACTACACTACACAACACAACACAACACTACACTACACAACACTACACTACACCACACAACACTACACTACACAACACTACACAACACTACACTACACAACACTACACAACACTACACTACACTACACAACACTACACAACACTACACCACACTACACAACACTACACTACACAACACTACACAACACTACACTACACAACACAACACTACACAACACTACACTACACAACACTACACTACACAACACTACACTACACAACACTACACTACACAACACTACACAACACAACACTATACTACACTACACCACACAACACTACACTACACAACACTACACCACACCACACCACACCACACTACACTACACTACACTACACACTACACTACACTACACACTACACTACACAACACTACACAACACTACACTACACACTACACTACACACTACACTACACACTACACTACACTACACACTACACTACACAACACTACACTACACTACACTACACACTACACTACACAACACTACACAACACTACACTACACTACACAACACTACACTACACTACACTACACTACACAACACTACACAACACTACACACTACACACTACACTACACAACACAACACTACACTACACTACACCACACAACACTACACTACACAACACTACACCACACCACACCACACTACACTACACAACACTACACTACACTACACTACACTACACTACACTACACACTACACTACACAACACTACACTACACTACACAACACTACACTACACAACACAACACTACACTACACTACACTACACAACACTACACAACACTACACTACACTACACTACACTACACCACACAACACTACACAACACTACACCACACGCACACCACACTACACTACACTACACAACACTACACTACACAACACTACACTACACTACACTACACACTACACTACACAACACTACACTACACAACAATACACTACACTACACAACAATACACTACACTACACTACACAACACTACACTACACTACACAACACTACACAACACTACACTACACAACACTACACTACACAACACAACACAACACAACACTACACTACACCACACAACACTACACAACACTACACTACACTACACTACACTACACTACACAACACTACACATCACTACACTACACAACACTACACTACACAACACAACACTACACAACACTACACAACACTACACTACACAACACTACACTAACACTACACTACACAACACAACACAACACTACACTACACAACACTACACTACACCACACAACACTACACTACACAACACTACACAACACAACACTACACTACACAACACTACACAACACTACACTACACTACACAACACTACACAACACTACACTACACTACACAACACTACACTACACTACACTACACAACACTACACAACACAACACTACACAACACAACACTACACTACACAACACTACACAACACTACACAACACTACACTACACAACACTACACAACACTACACAACACTACACTACACAACACTACACTACACAACACTACACAACACTACACTACACTACACTACACTACACAACACTACACTACACTACACTACACAACACTACACTACACAACACTACACAACACTACACAACACAACACTACACAACACTACACAACACTACACAACACTACACAACACAACACTACACTACACTACACTACACTACACTACACAACACAACACTACACTACACAACACTACACTACACAACACAACACTACACAACACTACACTACACTACACAACACTACACTACACAACACTACACTACACTACACAACACTACACTACACAACACTATACTACACAACACTACACAACACTACACTACACAACACTACACTACACAACACTACACTACACTACACTACACAACACAACACTACACTACACAACACTACACTACACAACACTACACTACACTACACAACACTACACTACACAACACTACACAACACTACACTACACTACACAACACTACACTACACTACACAACACTACACTACACACTACACTACACAACACTACACAACACTACACTACACAACACTACACTACACAACACTACACTACACTACACAACACTACACTACACTACACAACACTACACTACACTATACTACACAACACAACACTACACTACACAACACTACACTACACAACACTACACTACACAACACTACACAACACTACACTACACAACACTACACAACACTACACACTACACAACACTACACTACACTACACAACACTATACTACACAACACTACACTACACAACACTACACTACACAACACTACACAACACTACACTACACAACACTACACTACACAACACTACACTACACTACACAACACTACACAACACTACACTACACTATACTACACAACACTACACTACACAACACTACACAACACTACACTACACAACACTACACAACACTACACTACACAACACTACACTACACTACACAACACTACACTACACAACACTACACTACACTATACTACACAACACTACACTACACAACACTACACTACACAACACTACACTACACAACACTACACAACACTACACTACACAACACTACACAACACTACACACTACACAACACTACACTACACAACACTACACAACACTACACTACACAACACTACACTAACACTACACTACACAACACAACACAACACTACACTACACAACACAACACAACACTACACTACACAACACTACACTACACCACACAACACTACACTACACAACACTACACAACACTACACTACACAACACTACACAACACTACACTACACTACACAACACTACACAACACTACACTACACTACACAACACTACACTACACTACACAACACTACACAACACAACACTACACAACACAACACTACACTACACAACACTACACAACACTACACAACACTACACTACACAACACTACACAACACTACACAACACTACACTACACAACACTACACTACACAACACTACACAACACTACACTACACTACACTACACTACACAACACTACACTACACTACACTACACAACACAACACTACACAACACTACACAACACAACACTACACAACACTACACAACACTACACAACACTACACAACACAACACTACACTACACTACACTACACTACACTACACAACACAACACTACACTACACAACACTACACTACACAACACAACACTACACAACACTACACTACACTACACAACACTACACTACACAACACTACACTACACTACACAACACTACACTACACAACACTATACTACACAACACTACACAACACTACACTACACTAACACACTACACTACACAACACTACACTACACTACACTACACAACACAACACTACACTACACAACACTACACTACACAACACTACACAACACTACACTACACAACACTACACAACACTACACTACACTACACAACACTACACTACACTACACAACACTACACTACACACTACACTACACAACACTACACAACACTACACTACACAACACTACACTACACAACACTACACTACACTACACAACACTACACTACACTACACAACACTACACTACACTATACTACACAACACAACACTACACTACACAACACTACACTACACAACACTACACTACACAACACTACACAACACTACACTACACAACACTACACAACACTACACACTACACAACACTACACTACACTACACAACACTATACTACACAACACTACACTACACAACACTACACTACACTACACAACACTACACAACACTACACTACACAACACTACACTACACAACACTACACTACACTACACAACACTACACAACACTACACTACACTATACTACACAACACTACACTACACAACACTACACAACACTACACTACACAACACTACACAACACTACACTACACAACACTACACTACACTACACAACACTACACTACACAACACTACACTACACTATACTACACAACACTACACTACACAACACTACACTACACAACACTACACTACACAACACTACACAACACTACACTACACAACACTACACAACACTACACACTACACAACACTACACTACACAACACTACACAACACTATACTACACAACACTACACTACACAACACTACACTACACTACACAACACTACACAACACTACACTACACAACACTACACAACACTACACAACACTACACTACACTACACTATACTACACTACACTCACAACACTACAGTACACTACACTACACTACACAACACTACACAACACTACACTACACAACACTACACAACACTACACTACACTACACAACACAACACTACACAACACTACACTACACAACACTACACAACACTACACTACACAACACTACACTACACTACACAACACTACACTACACAACACTACACAACACTACACTACACTACACAACACTACACAACACTACACTACACAACACTACACTACACTACACAACACTACACAACACTACACTACACTACACAACACTACACTACACAACACTACACTACACAACACTACACAACACTACACAACAGTACACTACACTACACAACACTACACTACACAACACTACACTACACAACACTACACTACACAACACTACACAACACAACACTACACAACACTACACTACACAACACAACACTACACTACACAACACTACACAACACTACACTACACAACACTACACTACACAACACTACACTACACTACACAACACTACACAACAGTACACTACACTACACAACACTACACTACACAACACTACACTACACAACACTACACTACACAACACTACACAACACAACACTACACAACACTACACAACACAACACTACACTACACTACACAACACTACACAACACTACACTACACTAACTACACTACACAACACTACACTACACAACACTACACAACACAACACTACACAACACAACACTACACTACACAACACTACACAACACTACACTACACTAACTACACAACACTACACTACACAACACTACACAACACTACACTATATAACACTACAAAGTGTTAACAAAGAGTAATCTGTTTTTAACTAATCTCTTTCTTTCTAACTAACTAATCTATCTTTCTTTTTAACTATTCTTTCTTTCTTTCAAACTAATATTTCTTCCTTTCTTTCAAATTAATATTTCTTTCTTTCTTTCTAACTAATCTATCTGTCTTTCAAACTAAATTCATCTATCTATCTTTCTTTCTAACTAATCTTTCTTTCTTTCTAACTATTTTTTCTTTCCTTTCTAACTAATATTTCATTCCTTCTTTCTAACTAATCTTTCTTTTTCTTTCAAACTAATCTTTTTTTCTTTCAATTTTTTCTTTCTTTCTTTCTTTTTTCTTTCTAACTAATATTTCTTTCTTTCTAAATAATCTATCTTCTTTTCTTTCTAACTATTCTTTCTTTCTAACGAATCTTTCTTTCTTTCTAACTAATCTATCGATCAAAATTTAAACTACTTTAAACTTCTAACTACTTTAAACTTCATCAATCTCTCATGTCTGGCTTTTTCAAGCCAACTTAAAGTTTGTCTCAAACTTTTTTTTCTAGTTATTATTATTATTCTTCTTACCTAAATTTCTGACTCTATCTCCTCCTAGAGCTTTAACTCTACAAACTCCAAACTCGGGTCAGACCTTCAGACTGTTCTGACTTAGTGTGCTATATCTTTTCAGAATGATTTGACTTTCAGTTTTCATAAAAATTAATATTAAAAACCATAAAAATCCCATTGACTTACATTGGAGAGTGCTCAAATTGAGCCAAGACTACGGTGGCCCATTAGTGCACAAGCCAAAAACTCAAAACTAAACTCCCTGAAGCCCTAGACTCAATTAAACTACACCATTCTATCTATCTATCTATCTATCTATCTATCTATCTATCTATCTATCTATCTATCTATCTATCTATCTTCAAACTATATCTATCTATCTATCTATCTATCTATCTATCTTCAAACTATATCTATCTATCTATCTATCTATCTATCTATCTATCTATCTATCTATCTATCTATCTATCTATCTATAAACTATATCTATCTATCTATCTATCTATCTATCTATCTATCTTCAAACTATATCTATCTATCTATCTATCTATCTATCTATCTATCTATCTATCTTCAAACTATATCTATCTATCTATCTATCTATCTATCTATCTATCTATCTATCTATCTATCTATCTATCTTCAAACTATATCTATCTATCTATCTACAAACTATATCTATCTATCTATCTTCAAACTATATCTATCTATCAATCTTCAAACTATATCTATCTATCTATCTTCAAACTATATCTATCTATCTATCTAATCCATCTTTCTTTCTTTCTAACTAATCCATCTTTCTTTCTTTCTAACTAATCCTTCTTTCTTTCTAACTAACTAATCTTTCTTTCTTTTGTTCTTTCTTTCTTTCTAACTAATCCATCTTTCTTTCTTTCTAACTAATCCATCTATCTTTCTTTCTAACTAATCCATCTTTCTTTCTTTCTAACTAATCCATCTTTCTGTCTAACTAATCCATCTTTCTTTCTTTCGTTCTTTCTTTCTTTCTAACTAATCCATCTTTCTTTCTTTCTTTCTTTCTTTCTTTCTTTCTTTCTTTCTTTCTTTCTTTCTTTCTTTCTAACTAATCCATCGTTCTGTCTAACTAACTAATCTTTCTTTCTTTCTTTCTTTCTTTCTTTCTTTCTAACTAATCCATCTTTCTATTTTTCCAACTAATCCATCTATCTTTCTTTATTTCCTTCTAACTAATCCATCTTTCTTTCTTTCCAACTAATCCATCTATATTTCTTTCTTTCTTTCTTTCTAACTAATCCATCTTTCTTTCTTTCTAACTAATCCATCTTTCTTTCTTTCTAACTAATCCATTTTTCTTACTTTCTAACTAATTTATCTTTCTTTCTTTCTTTCTAACTAACTAACTAATTTTTCTTTCTAACTAATCCATCTTTCTTTCTTTCTTTCTAACTAATCCATCTTTCTTTCTTTCTTTCTAACTAACTAACTAATTTTTCTTTCTAACTAATCCATCTTTCTTTCTTTCTTTCTAACTAATCCATCTTTCTTTCTTTCTTTCTTACTAATCCATCTATCTTTCTTTCTTTCTTTCTTTTTAACTAACTAATCTTTCTTTCTTTCTAACTAATCCATCCATCTTTCTTTCTTTCTTTCTAACTAATCTATCTTTCTGTCTAACTAACTTTAACACAACACTACACAACACTACACTACACTACACAACACTACACAACACTACACAACACTACACTACACTACACTACACAACAATACACTACACTACACAACAATACACTACACTACACTACACAACACTACACTGCACAACACTACACAACACTACACAACACAACACAACACTACACAACACTACACTACACAACACTACACTACACTACACAACAATACACTACACTACACAACACATACACTACACTACACTACACAACACTACACTACACTACACAACACTACACTACACAACACTACACAACACTACACTACAAACACTACACTACACAACACTACACTACACTACACTACACAACACTACACTAACACTACACTACACTACACAACACAACACTACACAACACAACACAACACTACACTACACAACACTACACTACACTACACTACACTACACTACACAACACTACACTACACTACACTACACAACACTACACTACACAACACTACACTACACTACACTACACTACACCACACAACACTACACTACACAACACTACACCACACTACACCACACTACACTACACTACACTACACAACACTACACTACACTACACTACACAACACAACACTACACTACACTACACAACACTACACTACACAACACTACACTACACTACACTACACCACACAACACTACACTACACAACACCACACCACACCACACCACACTACACTACACTACACAACACTACACTACACTACACTACACTACACACTACACAACACTACACAACACAACACAACACTACACTACACTACACTACACAACACTACACTACACAACACAACACTACACTACACAACACTACACTACACTACACACACTACACTACACTACACCACACAACACTACACCACACCACACCACACCACACAACACTACACTACACTACACAACACTACACAACACAACACAACACTACACTACACTACACAACACAACACTACACTACACTACACTACACAACACTACACTACACAACACTACACTACACAACACAACACTACACAACACAACACTACACTACACCACACAACACTACACTACACTACACCACACCACACCACACTACACTACACTACACTACACAACACTACACTACACTACACTACACAACACTACACAACACAACACTACACTACACACTACACTACACACTACACAACACTACACAACACAACACTACACTACACTACACAACACTACACTACCCTACACAACACTACACTACACTACACTACACTACACTACACACTACACAACACTACACAACACAACACTATACTACACAACACTACACTACACAACACAACACTACACTACACTACACTACACTACACTACACAACACTACACACTACACACTACACTACACACACACTACACTACACTACACTACACCACACAACACTACACTACACAACACTACACCACACCACACCACACCACACTACACTACACTACACAACACTACACAACACAACACTACACTACACTACACTACACTACACAACACTACACTACACTACACAACACTACACTACACAACACTACACTACACTACACTACACCACACAACACTACACTACACAACACTACACCACACCACACCACACTACACTACACTACACTACACAACACTACACTACACTACACAACACTACACTACACTACACTAACACTACACACTACACTACACAACACTACACTACACAACAATACACTACACTACACTACACAACAATACACTACACTACACTACACAACAATACACTACACAACACTACACAACACTACACACCACTACACTACACTACACAACACTACACAACACAACACAACACTACACTACACTACACTACACAACACTACACTACACTACACTACACAACAATACACTACACAACACTACACTACACTACACTACACAACAATACACTACACAACACTACACAACACTACACACCACTACACTACACTACACAACACTACACAACACAACACTACACTACACTACACTACACTACACAACACTACACAACACTACACTACACTACACAACACTACACAACACTACACTACACTACACTACACAACAATACACTACACAACACTACACAACACTACACACCACTACACTACACTACACAACACTACACAACACAACACAACACTACACTACACTACACAACACAACACTACACAACACAACACAACACAACACTACACAACACTACACTACACTACACTACACAACACTACACTACACTTCACTACACTACACAACACTACACTACACTACACAACACTACACTACACTACACAACACTACACACTACACAACACAACACAACACTACACTACACTACACTACACAACACAACACTACACAACACTACACTACACTACACTACACTACACAACACTACACTACACACTACACAACACAACACAACACTACACTACACTACACAACACTACACAACACTACACTACACTACACAACACTACACAACACTACACAACACTACACTACACAACACTACACTACACAACACAACACAACACTACACTACACCACACAACACTACACAACACTACACTACACTACACTACACTACACTACACAACACTACACATCACTACACTACACAACACTACACTACACAACACAACACTACACAACACTACACTACACTACACAACACTACACTACACAACACTACACAACACTACACAACACTACACTACACTAACACTACACAACACAACACAACACTACACTACACAACACTACACTACACTACACCACACAACACAACACTACACTACACAACACTACACTACACAACACTACACAACACTACACTACACTACACTACACTACACAACACTACACAACACAACACTACACAACACTACACTACACTACACAACACTACACTACACTTCACTACACTACACAACACTACACTACACTACACAACACTACACTACACAACACTACACTACACTACACTACACAACACAACACAACACTACACTACACCACACAACACTACACAACACTACACTACACTACACTACACTACACTACACAACACTACACATCACTACACTACACAACACTACACTACACAACACAACACAACACTACACAACACTACACAACACTACACTACACTACACTACACTACACAACACTACACAACACTACACTACACAACACTACACAACACTACACTACACAACACTACACTACACTACACAACACTACACAACACTACACTACACTACACTACACAACACTACACAACACTACACTACACAACACTACACTACACTACACAACACTACACAACAGTACACTACACAACACTACACTACACAACACTACACTACACAACACTACACAACACTACACTACACAACACTACACTACACAACACTACAATACACAACACTACACAACACTACACTACACTAACTACACTACACAACACTACACTACACAACACTACACTACACAACACTACACTATATAACACTACAAAGTGTTAACAAAGAGTAATCTGTTTTTAACTAATCTCTTTCTTTCTAACTAACTAATCTATCTTTCTTTTTAACTATTCTTTCTTTCTTTCAAACTAATATTTCTTCTTTTCTTTCAAATTAATATTTCTTTCTTTCTTTCTAACTAATCTATCTGTCTTTCAAACTAAATTCATCTATCTATCTTTCTTTCTAACTAATCTTTCTTTCTTTCTAACAATTTTTTCTTTCCTTTCTAACTAATATTTCATTCCTTCTTTCTAACTAATCTTTCTTTTTCTTTCAAACTAATCTTTCTTTCTTTTTTTTTTTTTTTTACTTTCTTTCTTTTTCTTTCTAACTAATATTTCTTTCTTTCTAAATAATCTATCTTCTTTTCTTTCTAACTATTCTTTCTTTCTAACGAATCTTTCTTTCTTTCTAACTAATCTATCGATCAAAATTTAAACTACTTTAAACTTCTAACTACTTTAAACTTCATCAATCTCTCATGTCTGGCTTTTTCAAGCCAACTTAAAGTTTGTCTCAAACTTTTTTTTCTAGTTAATGGTGCTTGCCTATAGGCAAAGCAACATTAGTGTTATCTTGCATACTTATTATTTTTTTTATTCTTATTATTCTGGACAAAGTTTGGCGCGAAACTCGCCCCGCACCGTTTGTCACAGACCCCTGAGTGAGGTGTCAAAACGACCGGCTCATTGAGGAGAGGTGTGCTATATCTTTTCTAAGCGATCGGGTGTACGATGTTCGCACAGCGGACGAAAAAGCGGCCAAAAAAGTCCCATTGACTTAACATTGCGGAATTTTCAGAAATTCAAATCCCAACTGTCATTTTTCACACACACAGACACAAAGGGCCTGACACCCCTGCATGTCTCCCCCTCTCTCTCCCTCAGAGGATTTATATTATCCAGCAGCCAATAAGTAATGGCCTAAAATCTTCATAGCCACACCATAGCAACCAGTTACAGCACCCTAGCAACCATAGGCTATAGGCACGAGGCCGCAGGCCTCGTGCACTCATTATAATGCACTCGT
This sequence comes from Phoxinus dragarum, assembly GCA_033366665.1. Classification (NCBI taxonomy): domain Eukaryota; kingdom Metazoa; phylum Chordata; class Actinopteri; order Cypriniformes; family Leuciscidae; genus Phoxinus; species Phoxinus dragarum. The sequence goes on from JARPMJ010001776.1 coordinate 42,399, forward strand.
TTAATAGAGATTTTAAATACTCTATAAAAACTCACTCATAGGCACGAGGCCGCAGGCCTCGTGCTTAACATTAGCCCTAACCCCATAGTAACCATCTGTGGTGCCCAAGCAACCACCCAGAACACCCTAGCAACTGCCTAGCAACCACCCAGAACACCCTAGAAACCACTTAGCAACCACCCAGAACACCCTAGCAACTGCCTAGCAACCACCCAGAATGGCCTAAAATCTTCATAGCCACACCATAGCAACCAGTTACAGCACCCTAGCAACCATAAGCTATAGGCACGAGGCCGCAGGCCTTGTGCACTCATTATAATGCACTCGTTTAATAGAGATTTTAAATACTCTACAAAAACTCACTCGTAGGCACGAGGCCGTAGGCCGAGTGCCTAACCTTAGCCCTAACCCCATAGTAACCGTTGAATAAGTTGCCCCATAGTAAAAGTTGCACCCCTGGGGGGCAGGAGGGGCCCAAAGTTGCCCCAATAAAGTACTATGGTGTAGGACAGCCCATGAAATGGGCTGTCCTACACCATAGAAACCGCATTTGTATTGAACATAACTCTGGATCACAGTGTCATAGAGACAAGGGGGCGGGCTCATTTTACTCAGACGACCAATCAGTCTCTCAGGATCATTGTGAAGCTTTCAAGCCACGCCCTAGCAACCATTTAGAGCTCCTTAGCAACAAGCTCCATAGACTTCCATTGAAAGACATCAAAGGGATATCTCAGGATATAAGTGTCATAGAAACATGAGGGTGGGCTCGTTTGACTCGGGGCAGCAAACAGCCAATCCCCAATCACCTCAACACATCCTAGCCCTCCCTAGCAACCATTGTTGAGCACCTTAGCAACCAAAATCCAAAGAGGGATATCTTCCATTCTGAATGTCACAGAGACGTGGGAGTTGGTTTATATCATTCATACTGACAAGCAGCCTTTGGAGTTGCATGATTGGCAGCTGCCAAGCCACTCCCTAGCAACCAAACAGGTTACCCTAGCAACCGTTTTGCAAGGCGTATATCTCTGCATCAGAACATCGTATAGAGATGGGGGTTGGCTCTTTTGACTCATGCTAGCAAACAGGACTTGCTACATGCTACACATGCTAGCAGTGAATAGCTACATGCTAATATTGCTTAGCTAAGTGCTAAATCATGCCAATAAAATGCTACAAACACCATAGTAACCATCTGTGACAACTACCAACCACCTAGTAACACCATAGCAACTACCCAGAATACCCTAGCAACTGCCTAGCAACCACCCAGAACACCCTAGCAACCGCCTAGCAACCACCTAGCAACCGCCTAGCAACCACCCAGAACACCCTAGCAACCGCCTAGCAACCACCCAGAACACCCTAGCAACTGCCTAGCAACCACCCATAACACCCTAGCAACTGCCTAGCAACACCCTAGCAACCACCCAGAATACCCTAGCAACCACCCAGAACACCATAGCAACCACCCAGAACACCCTAGCAACCGCCTAGCAACACCCTAGCAACCACCCAGAACACCCTAGCAACCACCTGAACAACATGAATAAGCCATATCTGAGCAGCAGAACATCGTACAGACATGGTTGTTGGCTCGTACGCAATCATGTACCGCACCCTAGCAACCGTTTCGTGTTTTTTGCCACTGCAAGCACCATTCACATTTTCTTCTGGAAATGTACGTTCTAGTTAATGGTGCTTGCCTATAGGCAAAGCAACATTAGTGTTATTGCTCATACTTATTATTTTACTTCTTTTTATTCCGCCGCTTTTTTGACGCGCTACTCCTCCCGCAGTTTTTGTCACAGACCCATGAATGAGGTGTCAAAACGTGCGGCCTATTCGGGAATGGTGTGCTATGACTTTTATAAGCGATCGGGGGTGCGGTGGTCGCCCCAGGGGCGAAAAAGTCGACGAAAAATCCCATAGACTTAACATTACGTCAAACTTTGACGAGTCATAGCTCAGAGCGAGGATTTCGTAGAAATGTGAAATTTACCACATTTGGAGAGGCTGGCAGGCTCTGTAAGAACATACCTCACAATGGGGTAAAAGTTGCACCCCTGGGGGGCAGGACCGGCCCAAACTTTTCCTATTGACTTAACATGGTGTAGGACGGCCCATGAAATGGAGAGAGAGAGAGAGTAAGCGATTTTGTATTGAACATAGCTCTGGATCACAGTGTCATAGAGACAAGGGGGCGGGCTCATTTTACTCAGACGACCAATCAGTCTCTCAGGATCATTGTGAAGCTATCAGGCCACGCCCCTAGCAACCATTTAGAGCACCTTAGCAACAAGTTCCATAGACTTCCATTGAAAGAGATCAAATGGATATCTCTGGATAGAAGAGTCATAGAAACATGAGGATGGTCTCGTTTGACTCATGGCAGCAAACAGCCAATCATGAATCACATCAACACTTCCTAGCCCCTCCCTAGCAACCATTGTCGAGGACCTTAGCAACCAAAATTCACAGACTCATAGCTCAGAGCAAGGATGTCGCAGAAACGTGTAATTTGGCACATTTAAAGAGACTGGCAGGCGCTGTAAGAACATACCACACAATGGGGTAAAAGTTGCACCCCTGGGGGGCAGGAGGGGCCCAAAGTTGCCCCAATAAAGTACTATGGTGTAGGACAGCCCATGAAATGGGCTGTCCTACACCATAGTAAGCGATATTCTATTGAACATAACTCTGGATCACATTTGAAGAGGCTGTTAGGCTCTGTAACAACATACCACACAATGGGGTAAAAGTTGCACCCCTGGGGGGCAGGACCGGCCCAAAGTTGCCCCATTCACGTACTATGGTGTAGGACAGCCCATGAAATGGGCTGTCCTACACCATAGAAAACGCATTTGTATTGAACATAACTCTGGATCACAGTGTCATAGAGACAAGGGGGCGGGCTCATTTTACTCAGACGACCAATCAGTCTCTCAGGATCATTGTGAAGCTTTCAAGCCACGCCCTAGCAACCATTTAGAGCTCCTTAGCAACAAGCTCCATAGACTTCCATTGAAAGACATCAAAGGGATATCTCAGGATATAAGTGTCATAGAAACATGAGGGTGGGCTCGTTTGACTCGGGGCAGCAAACAGCCAATCCCCAATCACCTCAACACATCCTAGCCCCTCCCTAGCAACCATTGTCGAGCACCTTAGCAACCAAAATCCAAAGAGGGATATCTTCCATTCTGAATGTCACAGAGACGTGGGGGTTGGTTTATATCATTCATACTGACAAGCAGTATTTGGAGTTTCATGATTGGCAGCTGGCAAGCCACTCCCTAGCAACAAAAGAGAGTACCCTAGCAACCATTTTGCAAGACCCATATCTCTGCATCAAAACATCGTATAGAGATGGGGGTTGGTTTATACATTCACACTGACTTTGGAGCTTCATGATTGGCAAATGCCAAGACACTCCCTAGCAACCAAACAGATTACCCTAGCAACCGTTTTGCAAGGCGTATATCTCTGCATCAGAACATCGTATAGAGATGGGGGTTGGCTCTTTTGACTCATGCTAGCAAACAGGACTTGCTACATGCTACACATGCTAGCAGTGAATAGCTACATGCTAATTTTGATTAGCTAAGTGCTAAATCATGCCAAGAAAATGCTACAAACTCCATAGTAACCATCTGTGACAACTACCAACAACCTAGTAACACCATAGCAACTACCCGGAATACCCTAGCAACTGCCTAGCAACGCCCTAGCAACCACAAAAATACCCTAGCAACCGCTTAGCAACGCCCTAGCAACCACCCAGAATATCATAGCAACTGCCTAGCAACGCCCTAGCAACCACCTAGCAACACCCTAGCAACTGCCTAGCAACACCCTAGCAACCACCCAGAATACCCTAGCAACCGCCTAGCGACCACCCAGAACACCCTAGCAACTACCTAGCAACCACCCAGAATACCCTAGCAACTGCCTAGCAACAACCTAGCAACAACCCAGAACACCCTAGCAACCACCATGAACACCCTAGCAACTGCCTAGCAACGCCCTAGCAACCAACCAGAACACCCTAGCAACCGCCTAGCAACCACCCAGAACACCCTAGCAACCGCCTAGCAACGGCCTAGCAACCACCCAAAACACCCTAGCAACCACCCAAAACACCCTAGCAACCACCCAGAACACCCTAGCAACCAACCGAACAACATGAATAAGCCATATCTCAGCAGCAGAACATCGTACAGACATGGTTGTTGGCTCGTATGCAATCATGTACCACACTCTAGCAACCGGGTCGTGTTTTTTGCCACTGCAAGCACCATTCACATTTTCTTCTGGAAATGTACATTCTAGTTATTATTATTATTCTTCTTACCTAAATTTCTGACTCTATCTCCTCCTAGAGCTTTAACTCTACAAACTCCAAACTCGGGTCAGACCTTTAGACTGGTCTGACTTAGTGTGCTATATCTTTTCAGAATGATTTGACTTTCAGTTTTCATAAAAATTAATATTAAAAACCATAAAAATCCCATTGACTTACATTGGAGAGTGCTCAAATTGAGCCAAGACTACGGTGGCCCATTAGTGCACAAGCCAAAAACTCAAAACTAAACTCCCTGAAGCCCTAGACTCAATTAAACTATACCATTCTATCTATCTATCTATCTATCTATCTATCTATCTATCTATCTATCTATCTATCTATCTATCTATCTTTCTATCTTCAAACTATATCTATCTATCTATCTATCTATCTATCTATCTATCTATCATCTATCATCTATCATCTATCTATCTATCTATCTATCTATCTATCTATCTATCTATCTATCTATCTATCTATCTTCAAACTATATCTATCTATCTATCTATCTATCTATCTATCTATCATCTATCATCTATCTATCTATCTATCTATCTATCTATCTATCTATCTATCTATCTATCTTCAAACTATATCTATCTATCTATCTATCTATCTATCTATAAACTATATCTATCTATCTATCTATCTATCTATCTATCTATCTTCAAACTATATCTATCTATCTATCTATCTATCTATCTATCTATCTATCTATCTATCTTCAAACTATATCTATCTATCTATCTAATCCATCTTTCTTTCTTTCTAACTAATCCATCTTTCTTTCTTTCTAACTAATCCTTCTTTCTTTCTAACTAACTAATCTTTCTTTCTTTTGTTCTTTCTTTCTTTCTAACTAATCCATCTTTCTTTCTTTCTAACTAATCCATCTTTCTTTCTTTCTAACTAATCCATCTATCTTTCTTTCTAACTAATCCATCTTTCTGTCTAACTAATCCATCTTTCTTTCTTTCGTTCTTTCTTTCTTTCTAACTAATCCATCTTTCTTTCTTTCTTTCTTTCTTTCTTTCTTTCTAACTAATCCATCTTTCTGTCTAACTAACTAATCTTTCTTTCTTTCTTTCTTTCTTTCTTTCTTTCTTTCTTTCTTTCTTTCTTTCTTTCTTTCTTTCTTTCTAACTAATCCATCTTTCTATTTTTCCAACTAATCCATCTATCTTTCTTTATTTCCTTCTAACTAATCCATCTTTCTTTCTTTCCAACTAATCCATCTATATTTCTTTCTTTCTTTCTTTCTTTCTAACTAATCCATCTTTCTTTCTTTCTAACTAATCCATCTTTCTTTCTTTCTAACTAATCCATTTTTCTTTCTTTCTAACTAATCCATCTTTCTTTCTTTCTTTCTAACTAATCCATCTTTCTTTCTAACTAATCCATCTTTCTTTCTTTCTTTCTAACTAATCCTTCTTTCTTTCTAACTAACTAATCTTTCTTTCTTTTGTTCTTTCTTTCTTTCTAACTAATCCATCTTTCTTTCTTTATTTCTTTCTTTCTTTCTAACTAATCCATCTTTCTTTCTTTCTAACTAATCCATCTTTCTTTCTTTCTAACTAATCCATCGTTCTGTCTAACTAAATAATCTTACTTTCTTTCGTTCTTTCTTTCTTTCTAACTAATCCATATTTCTTTCTTTCTTTCTTTCTTTCTTTCTTTCTTTCTTTCTTTCTTTCTAACTAATCCATCTTTCTTTCTTTCCAACTAATCCATCTTTCTTTCTTTCTTTCTAACTAATCCATCTTTCTTTCTTTCTAACTAATCCATCTTTCTTTTTTCTTTCTAACTAATCCATCTTTCTTTCTTTCTAACTAATCCATCTTTCTTTCTTTCTTTCTTTCTTTCTTTCTTTCTTTCTAACTAACTAATCTTTCTTTCTAACTAATCCATCTTTCTTTCTTACTAATCCATCTTTCTTTCTTTCCAACTAATCCATCTATCTTTCTTTCTTTCTAACTAATCCATCTTTCTTTCTTTCTTTCTTTCTTTCTTTCTTTCTTTCTTTCTAACTAATCCATCTTTCTTTCTTTCTTTCTTACTAATCCATCTATCTTTCTTTCTTTCTTTCTTTTTAACTAACTAATCTTTTTTTCTTTCTAACTAATCCATCCATCTTTCTCTCTTTCTTTCTAACTAATCCATCTTTCTTTCTTTCTTTCTAACTAATCTATCTTTCTGTCTAACTAACTTTAACACAACACAACACTACACAACACTACACTACACTACACTACACTACACTACACTACACTACACTACACTACACAACACCACTACTACACAACACTACACTACACAACACAACACTACAGTACACTACACTACACCACTACACAACACTACACTACACTACATACCACTACACTACACAACACTACACAACACAACACTACACTACACAACACTACACTACACTACACTACACTACACAACACCACAACACTACACAACACTACACAACACAATACTACACTACACTACACTACACACAACACAACACAACACTACACAACATACCACTACACAACACTACACAACACTACACAACATACCACTACACAACACTACACAACACTACACAACACTACACTACACAACACTACACTACACAACACTACACAACACTACACAACACTACACTACACTACACTACACTACACAACACTACACTACACCACACTACACTACACTACACAACACTACACAACACTACAGTACACTACACAACACAACACTACACAACACAACACTACACTACGCAACACTACACAACACTACACTACACAACACTACACTATACTACGCAACACTACACTACACAACACTACACTACACAACACTACACTACACTACACAACACTACACAACACTACAGTACACTACACAACACTACACTACACAACACAACACTACACTACACAACACTACACAACACAACACAACACAACACTACACAACACTACACAACACTTCACTACACAACACTACACAACACTACACTACACTACACAACACTACACTACACAACACTATACTACACAACACAACACTACACAACACTACACTACACAACACTACACAACACTACACAACACTACACTACACAACACAACACTACACAACACTACACTACACAATACTACACTACACAACACTACACAACACTACACTACACTACACTACACTACACAACACTACACTACACAACACTACACAACACAACACTACACTACACAACACTACACTACACTACACTACACAACACAACACTACACAACACTACACTACACTACACAACACTACACTACACTACACTACACTACACAACACAACACTACACTACACAACACTACACACCACTACACTATACTACACAACACTACACAACACTACACTACACTACACTACACAACACTACACTACACTACACAACACTACACTACACTACACAACACTACACTACACTACACTACACTACACAACACAACACTACACAACACAACACTACACAACACTACACTACACACTACACTACACAACACTACACAACACTACACTACACTACACAACACTACACTACACAACACTACACTACACAACACTACACTACACAACACTACACAACACTACACTACACTACACAACACTACACTACACAACACTACACTACACAACACTACACTACACAACACTACACAACACTACACAACACTACACAACACTACACTACACTACACAACACTACACTACACTACAGAACACTACAAAACACTACACTACACTACACAACACTACACAACACTACACTACACTACACAACACTACACTACACTACACTACACTACACAACACTACACAACACTACACTACACTACACTATACTACACAACACAACACAACACTACACAACACTACACTACACTACGCAACACTACACAACACTACACTACACAACACTACACTATACTACGCAACACTACACTACACAACACTACACTACACAACACTACACTACACTACACTACACAACACTACACAACACTACAGTACACTACACAACACTACACTACACAACACAACACTACACTACACAACACTACACAACACAACACTACACAACACTACACAACACTACACTACACAACACTACACAACACTACACTACACTACACAACACTACACAACACTATACTACACAACACAACACTACACAACACTACACTACACTACACAACACTACACAACACTACACAACACTACACTACACTACACAACACAACACTACACAACACTACACTACACAACACTACACTACACAACACTACACAACACTACACTACACTACACAACACTACACTACACAACACTACACTACACTACACTACACAACACTACACTACACTACACAACACAACACTACACTACACAACACTACACTACACTACACTACACAACACTACACTACACTACACTACACTACACTACACAACACTACACTACACAACACTACACAACACTACACTACACAACACTACACAACACAACACTACACTACACTACACAACACTACACTACACAACACTACACTATACTACACAACACAACACTACACTACACAACACTACACTACACAACACTACACTACACAACACTACACAACACCACACTACACTACACTACACAACACTACACAACACTACACTACACAACACAACACTACACAACACTACACAACACTACACTACACTACACACTACACAACACTACACTACACAACACTACACTACACTACACTACACAACACTATACTACACAACACTACACTACACAACACTACACTACACTACACAACACTACACAACACTACACTACACAACACTACACAACACTACACTACACAACACTACACTACACTATACTACACAACACAACACTACACAACACTACACTACACAACACAACACAACACAACACAACACTATACTACACTACACAACACTACACTACACAACACTACACAACACTACACAACACTACACTACACAACACTACACTACACAACACTACACAACACTACACTACACAACACTACACAACACTACACAACACAACACTACACAACACTACACAACACTACACTACACAACACTACACACCACTACACAACACTACACAACACTACACTACACAACACTACACAACACTACACTACACTACACTACACAACACTACACTACACTACACAACACAATACAACACAACACTACACTACACTACACTACACTACACAACACAACACTACACAACACTACACTACACAACACTACACTACACAACACTACACTACACTACACAACACAACACAACACTACACTACACAACACTACACACCACTACACTATACTACACAACACTACACAACACTACACTACACTACACTACACAACACTACACTACACTACACTACACAACACTACACTACACAACACTACACTACACAACACTACACTACACTACACAACACAACACAACACTACACAACACAACACTACACTACACAACACTACACTACACTACACTACACAGCACTACACAACACTACACTACACAACACTACACTACACAACACTACACTACACAACACTACACTACACAACACTACACTACACAACACTACACAACACTACACTACACTACACAACACTACACTACACAACACAACACTACACAACACTACACTACACAACACTACACTACACTACACTACAGAACACTACAAAACACTACACTACACTACACTACACAACACTACACAACACTACACTACACTACACAACACTACACTACACTACACTACACTACACAACACTACACAACACTACACTACACTACACTATACTACACAACACAACACAACACTACACAACACTACACTACACTACGCAACACTACACAACACTACACTACACAACACTACACTATACTACGCAACACTACACTACACAACACTACACAACACTACACTACACTACACTACACAACACTACACAACACTACAGTACACTACACAACACTACACTACACAACACAACACTACACTACACAACACTACACAACACAACACAACACTACACAACACTACACTACACAACACTACACAACACTACACTACACTACACAACACTACACTACACAACACTATACTACACAACACAACACTACACAACACTACACTACACAACACTACACAACACTACACAACACTACACAACACTACACTACACAGCACTACACAACACTACACTACACAACACTACACTACACAACACTACACTACACAACACTACACTACACAACACTACACTACACTACACTACACTACACAACACTACACTACACAACACTACACAACACTACACTACACTACACTACACAACACTACACTACACAACACTACACAACACTACACTACACTACACTACACAACACTACACAACACTACACTACACAACACTACACTACACAACACTACACTACACTACACTACAGAACACTACAAAACACTACACTACACTACACTACACAACACTACACAACACTACACTACACTACACAACACTACACTACACTACACTACACAACACTACACAACACTACACTACACTATACTACACAACACAACACAACACTACACAACACTACACTACACTACGCAACACTACACAACACTACACTACACAACACTACACTATACTACACAACACTACACTACACAACACTACACTACACTACACTACACTACACAACACTACACAACACTACAGTACACTACACAACACTACACTACACAACACTACACTACACAACACTACACAACACAACACAACACTACACAACACTACACAACACTACACTACACAACACTACACAACACTACACTACACAACACTACACTACACAACACTATACTACACAACACAACACTACACAACACTACACAACACTACACAACACTACACAACACTACACAACACTACACTACACAACACTACACAACACTACACTACACTACACAACACTACACTACACAACACTACACTACACTACACAACACTACAGTACACTACACTACACAACACTACACTACACTACACTACACTACACAACACTACACTACACAACACTACACTACACTACACAACACTACACTACACAACACAACACTACACTACACAACACTACACTACACAACACTACACCACACAACACTACACTACACTACACTATATAACACTACAAAGTGTTAACAAAAAGTAATCTGTTTTTAACTAATCTCTTTCTTTCTAACTAACTAATCTCTTTCTTTTTAACTATTCTTTCTTTCTTTCAAACTAATATTTCTTCCTTTCTTTCAAATTAATATTTCTTTCTTTCTTTCTAACTAATCTATCTGTCTTTCAAACTAAATTCATCTATCTATCTTTCTTTCTAACTAATCTTTCTTTCTTTCTAACTATTTTTTCTTTCCTTTCTAACTAATATTTCATTCCTTCTTTCTAACTAATCTTTCTTTTTCTTTCTAACTAATCTTTCTTTCTTTCTAACTAATCTTTCTTTCTTTCAATTTTTTCTTTCTTTCTAAATAATCTATCTTCTTTTTTTCTTTCTAACTATTCTTTCTTTCTAACGAATCTTTCTTTCTTTCTAACTAATCTATCGATCAAAATTTAAACTACTTTAAACTTCTAACTACTTTAAACTTCATCAATCTCTCATGTCTGGCTTTTTCAAGCCAACTTAAAGTTTGTCTCAAACTTTTTTTTCTAGTTATTATTGTCAGCTTGATCACAGGGTTATTTCATTTCATCTAATTTCATTTTATTTTATTGTCCACATGTGGAAATTTGCCTTCGGTCTCATAAAAACAACAATCAAACCAACAACAACAAAAACAACAAGAACAACAAGAACAACACACAGACATCTTCAGGGCAGAATGCAGTACAGCAGTAGCAATCACGTTACAATACATCAACGGGACGTGTTGTTCAACGTCCAAATTGCACTTTGTAACGTCTGGCAGAGGAAAGAAGTTCAAACTCCCTATTGAGTGGCTGAGAAGGATCGTTTGCTATCTTAAAAGCTTTTTTCCTGAGAACTTCCTCGTACGTGGAACTTAATTGTTTCTGACTTGTCCCTATGATTTTTGAGGCGAGGTTTACTATTCTCTGCAGCTCGCTTCTCCCTTTTACGTTTAAATTACCATACCACATCGCCATGTTAAAGGCTAGAATACTCTCTATCAGATTTGTATAGACCTAACCAGGACCCTAACCCTAACCCTAACCCTAACTAACCCTAACCCATATCATCTGCATACTTGAACAAACGAAAATTTTCCAGATCTAATTGGAATTCATTTGTATAAATAGAGAAGAGTAATGGGGATAGAATAGTCCCTTGCGGGGCGCCAGTATTAAGCACAAGATGTCAGACCGAGTATTATTAACCAGAACCTGTTGAGGCCGGTCAGAGAGGAAGTCTCTTACAAGGTGGATAATACCAGCATTTACTCCTATATCGATAAGTCTCTGCAGCCAGGTGTGCATCTGCAGGCTGGTAAAGGCAGATGTACAATCGATAAACAGGGCCCAGGTGGGAGGGGGCTTGATTTGGGAATTGTTAAGGAATTAAGCAAGTACTGGAATAACTCCAGCACAATACCTTTTAGTTCATGGACATTTTCTTTCAAAACTCTCCCTCTCAGGCCATCTGGCCCCGGGGCTGAGTTGGGCTTAACACTGGACAGGCTGGCTATAAAATCATGTTCATCCAGTGTCATAGGGACATATCCCGAAATGGACCTACACACACCGTCACGTTCAGCACAAAAATCATTTTTGTCAAAACGACTGAAAAAGACATTTAGATCATTTGCAAAAGATGGAGAGGAGTGTGACAGGGGGGTACGGTTTTGCTTAGTTTCCCGACCCATCATCACATTTAACCCTTCCCATGCTTTCTTGGCATTTCCTGAGAAATAAAGACATTCAACTTTATCCTTATATTCTATTTTGCTTTACTCAGTTTCGATCTTAGTTCGCTTCTTTTTTGTTATGATCCTATTCATGTTTTAACCAGGAGGGAAAAAACGCAACATCCTGAGGGACGTGTCCTGAGACACAATCCTCTTTTGTAAGTTAGGGTTAGGGTTAAAAGAGTCAAGACACTGCAGTATTTATTTATTTATTTACAAGATTCTACAAAAGTATAATACTTCCAAAAGCTGACTTTTGAATTGCCGCTTACACTGAGGTGCTACAGCAATCTGTCACGCCGTATTAAAGAGCGACATCTATTGTTTGAATTTTGTTATAAAATCGTCTGAATTTAAAAGTTGAGACCGTTTTTTGTATTAAAACGAACAAAGTTTATTGTGATTATTGGATATGTTCTGATATTCGGTAAGCCTGAAACAGATCACAAGAAGCAAAGTTACATGGATATCAGAACTTTCGTTACTCTGGAACCTTTAAATAATACATCTTGTTACTTTCAATGAAAGTCAATTAAAAAAAATACTTTTGAAAGGATTTTTAATGACTGAAGTTATTTTTCGTAATTCGTGTAGGTCATAAATTTTAATCATAATGGTCATAAAAAGGTCTTAAAAAGTCTTAAATTTGACTGACTAAACCCTGCAGAAACCCTTTATTAGTTTTTAGATGTATCACAGTGTCATTTTGAACACAGATTTCAGTTTTGATTTTAATATCCTTTTTGATATACAGAAGAAATGGTCTTATTTCTGCTCTAACACAGTCTTGTAGAGAACGCAGTCTAACCTGTGCGCGCCTGAAGAAGGTCCACACATCTACATGTACAGCTTCGAAAACACATTGTATTGTCTTTTGCACTGAATTAAAAAGTCTTGCTGATTTCCTATGTACATTTAAAAGAAACACAAAAGCAAAACATTCCCGATATAAAATAGATTATAAAGTCACCTGTGAACAGAGATACCATTTCTATCCCCCTACTTGTGTCAAAACTACAATTTATTTATTTGCCTTTTTTTATTTATTTATTTAATCATTTTAAGTAGTGTCTGTTTAAATGTCAATACTATATGTCCCTTGTACAAAGTCAATTGTTTTAATTATTTTTAGGATTTTTGTTAATGGAATGAATGTTATTTGTTGTTACTTGCAAAATTTTAATAAAAAATAAAAGAGTTATGGTACAGTTTGTGTCAGATTGTGTTGCTAATTTTAAATATTTAATTTAGTTGGGAGTTCGGCAAACAGTTTTTGAGATGTCAGGATTCCCCCATTTAAATAGATAGGACCTGTTGTCCACTGCCGGAACCGGAACCATCAGATGCTGTTCGCGCGCGACGCCGGGAGGAATTGGAGGTTGCGCTCTATGCATACATGGTAACGGATGCGAGGTGAGAGTGAATTATACTCGTTGTGTTGTGAACAGTCTTAACGTAATTGATGTATGTGTGCCAGTTTAAATCAACTGAACTACAAAACAGCGTTTAACCAACCGCGAGTCTTAAGTTTGATATCGAGCCCAGATGAATACATTCATAAACATTAAGGCATACCGTTTCTACAGTCTGTGGTCGTGATTCTGCTGAAGTAAAGAGACGTGTTCTGCTCGCTCTCATACATTAACTGATCTGCAGGATGTCTTCAGTGATTCCTCAAGGATTTCAGAGCAGTAAACAGGACTTCCGGTTCGGCCCGTGGAGCGTCACCGCTGTCAGGACTCACATCATGAAGTCCAAAGATATCGAGAGGTGAGGAGACCATAAACATAACATTTCTCCAGAGCAGTTTTTGAAGGGGACATCAATAATGCAGCACAATTGTTCTTGCAGGGATATGTGTACACCGAGGACAGCCTTGCTGCTATTATTAGTGTTTTATACTACAGGGCCGTTGAATGCTTGAATCTGATTGGTTGACGAACGTTCCGAGGTGTGCAATTATTTTCAGGGAACCGCACGGCTAAAGTAGTTCCGGCAGGTCTTGACCTCATTACAGTTCCATATCACTTCGCGTAGTCAACTGTAATTCATAACAAGAAAAAGCTGCAGCCCCATGCGCTTGATCTGCAATTTTCAATGTCTAACTTCACAATCAATAAAAACATGCAGTTTAATTTTAATAAAGTAAACAGTCCTATTCATAATCAATAGAAAATTAAACTGAATATTTAAATAAATTGATAGTCCTGTTGCACGGGTTTTCGTAATTATTGAAGATAATATAACAAATAAATAAAATTGATAGGCCTATACTTGTTAAAAGGGCTTTGTGTTTCATTTATTAGTCTAGTCTACTGTCACTAATAGAAAAAAAGAATGAACGAATTAATTAAAACAAATTGAATAAATAAATAATAATATTGACGCACATGCTTCTCTCTAAGGCCGGTTATGAATGTAATTTGATACTTATGTTATGACTGATCATGCACGCGTTTTCAGCGCGATCAGTCTGTGTTCACAGCGGTGTTTAAAATCTGCTGCATTCACAGTCAGAGAATGTTTCTAGTCGTTACGTGTGTGTCCAGCATTACTCTGCTATCAGCGGCTCAAGCCTCCGCTAACTCTAAAATGACGTTTTGGAATTGGCAACGGAGCATGGGTTTAGATGCGCAAGGAATTAGTCCTGCATACAAGAGCGTTTTAATGACAAAAACTTTACAAACGTCTTGAAATACATCATCTGAACAATATTTCGAGGTGTGGTAACTGTAGTATAAGCGGAATAATTGACTCCAGGCCGTTGAATTATTAGAAAAATAATGCACACCCGAGGTGTAACTCCGCTTCGCGTCGTGACCGCATTACCACCGCGGGTGTGCATTATTTTTATAATAATTCAACGGCCTGTCGTCAATTATTCCTTACATATCCTTCCTCTCAAAGTCTCTCTGGTTCAATGAGAAAGCTGACTAAATTGACCAAAATATTCTTCATTGGAGTGCGATATTGACAAAAAATGATCTCTATTTTCTGGGATTTTATCGATAGGGATAATTAGAAAATGGCTGAGTGTTACTGTGCTGGTACCTGGACCGCAGCGGACCGGACTCCTGAAGCTTTAGTGTTCTTCATATCTGTGTGGCACTCAGTTCACAGCACTTACAGATATCATCAATATTTTACAGAAGAACATTTTTTTTTCCAATTGATTTTTACCTTTTATTGGCATTTTTACCTTTATAAATTTAATTTAAACCTAATTATATGCATGCATCATCTTTTGTGTCAATTTCATACATTTAATCCAATTAAATTATAATTATAAGACACAATAGCAATTTCAGTTCAGTTAGAGCCAGATGTATATTTGTATTGATGATTCTAATTTGATTATTTTATATCCAATTGTTGATATTTGTGTTTTGAAAAAGTTTTTTATTCATGTTTTGACTCCTAACCAATTTTCTACATTAAAAATGGTCTTTTTATGTGGGCTAGTAAAATTCATTTCGGGCTACCAAACTCACTAGACTCTCTAGATGTCTAATGATGATTATATCAGACATGATCTGATGATGATGATGATCTGATGATGATCTGATGATGATGATGATGATGATCTGATGATGATGATCTGATGATGATCTGATGATGATGATGATGATGATGATGATCTGATGATGATTATGATGATGATCTGATGATGATGATCTGATGATGATGATGATGATGATCTGGGGCCGTATTCACAAAGCATTTTATCTTATCACTAGGAGTACTCCTAAATCGCACTAAAAGATTTTAGCTAGTGTTCTCTTAAAAGTTATTCACAACGCCTTTCAGACCTACTCTTAGTAAGGAAAAATGACAACTCCTAAACTAAGAGTGAGTCTTCGTTGCTATGGATGACGTCAACTCTCATGCACGAGCTTCCTCGCAATGATCACGGTGATTGGTTGTTAGATGACAGGGCCATCATGCGAACCAACACAGACGCACCAAATCATGAAATTACGACATCTAAATATGTCTGTGTCCTACACAAAATAATAATGACATCGAAATGCATATATAATGACATGTTTGTGCAGGCCCCAGTGAAGTGTAATTCTAAAAATGCAGAGAGAGAGAGAGAGAGAAGTTGTGAATTAAATTAAATCTAGGTAGCCTAATACCCTAATGAAAACCGCTACTGGCCTAATAATGAAAAACGACACTTGCATTAACACTTGCTTGGTTAATTGACATCCTATTAGGCTAAATATACTACTTAAAGCAAGGAAATGTTGCTCCTATTTAAGTAATGTAATAGTTGAATGACGGCGGATTATGAACTCGCCAAAACGGAAAAGAAAGCCCAACTGGACGCAGGATCAGTCACTGCTGCTGGCCCAGTTGGTGCTGGAAAAAATAAAAAATAAAATAAAAGGGAAATTCGGCACTGGGATACAACATCGAGAATTGTGAAGTTTGCATCGAACACAATCTGGGTATTGATGGAGTGGGTTTTCTTTCTATTCACAAACATGTCCTCATCCTGACGTGGTGCAATTATTTTAATATGTGTCGATGATCCGTCTATAGCACCGACCACTCCGGCAATATCCATATAGCTGGCTTTGTTTCTTTGGAGTTGGCGAATGTCAGGAAAACTTATGAACTGTCGAATAATATGGGGTCTACAGAGAGTGCATTGATGGTTTGGTGGATGGATCTGCATTACCGATGGCTGGGATATCGCTAGATCGTCGGCACACAATTGCATTTTCCCCGTTGCCATGTAGCGAAGTGTTATCAAACATTTCAATTCGGCATTGATTGGGTTGTTGCGATTAGTTGGCGCTGTTATTGCATCCCTCACAAGATCCACAACAATCAGTATTCCCTCACGGTTAAGGCGGTGTCTTTGTAATAACTCCGTGTCATTGAGTGTCTCCAACACACTGTGTCGCGCGGCGATTTTAAGATCCTTTGTGAATAGGTCTTAGTGAGTTAGGAGTCCTCTCGACTTCTTTTAAGCTGTCCCAGACTTAGGTGCTACTTTTAGGGCTAAAATGCTTCGTGAATTACTCTTAGTGAAAAAAATTAGGAGTCCTAAAGTTAGGAGTGACACGCCCATTATTTTTAGGAGTTGCTCCTAAATTCGCCAGTTAGGAGCTACTTTTAGCCTTAAAATTCTTTGTGAATACGGCCCCTGATGATTATGATATCAGACATGATCTGATGATGATGATGATCTGATGATGATCTGATGATGATGATGATCTGATGATGATTATGATCAGGGTGGGAAATTAGCATGGATTATAATAATGCTGCTTTCGCACCAAAAGCGCGCGTAAACGCGTCTTTACATTGACTTAAAGGGGTCATGACATGAGAAACCAAATTTGCCTTGATCTTTTGGTATATAAGAGGTCTTTGTACCATTAAAACGTCCTGCAAGTTTCATAGCTTAAGACGTCCTCCCCATTATAAACGAATCATTTATTTAATCAAGCTCTAAATACAGCTCGTTCTGGATCCATGGTAAGAAGTGACGTCACGGTACGAAGTGACGTACCAGCGTTTGCATACGACCGCCTCCAGCACAAGACAGTTACGCTTTAAGCGCAAGACAACTACGCTCATTTCGTATCATTGTCGCGCCCGCGCGCCTCACAAGTGTTCAGTCGCCGGACAGTGAGTGGGTCTGTGTACAGGGAGATTACGACGCCGCAGATGTGCTGTTCCTGCTGTGGACAAACAACATCTGTGAATACGCTGCGAAAGATCCAGTCGTCAGGGAAAAATGGATGCACTTTATTTTTTGCGGACGTCCCAGTCACGGCAGTGTTAGTTTAAGCGTTTGTTCTATACATTTGAAGGATGACTGTTTTGAGAACAAATCCCAAAATGATGCTGGCTTTGCCAGAAAACTGTTGCTCAAAGATAAGTCCGTGCCGACTATTCTGGGCTCAACAACGACGACGCAAACTGTAAGTAATGTGTTTAAAACTTTAAACTACTTTTTAAATACGCCGAATCCGCACAGGTTCTGGCTGGAGGAGTTAATAATTGATGCATAGGCACTGACGTTAGCCAATCACAGCAGTGGGCGTTAACACTGAACTCTTAAAGGGGAAACACCCCCAAAACAGACTGTTTGAATTAGAGGATGAGAAACAGGGTGGGAAAAGGTCATAAATCACTACATTTTAAAAGTTTTTTGTAAAAAAAAACTATAGTAATACTATATTTGCACCTAAGGGAACATAATAATAAAATAAAAAAACCCATGTCATGACCCCTTTAACATTGAATGTATTAACTAGTAACCAATAAACACATGCTGCGAGTGATTTCATTGTACGGATTGGACAGCATTTGTCAAAGAATGCGGTTGCTAAGTAACAATAATACACTTTTGTCGAGTAACTCTTGATTGGTTTTATAAGAGACCGTTATACTGTATAACTTATAGCCTACACATAGCTAAGCTGAGAATAAATAAAAAAGTGTATATGTCTGAAATGGGAACGTGTCGGTTTAATCCGCTGTGGCCACAAATGCCAGAATTCAATAATTTAACCCCAAATCAGAGCTTTTCTGTTAAAAGAACATGTTTTCGACACGGTCTTTTCAATAGTATCTGGCAACGATGCGCGCGCGCTCTCTCTACACTGCTGAAGCGCGGATGATGTGAAAACACAGACAAGCTGGCGATCTTTATTTGAGATTTTCTACTTGAATTAAAGTGTCATTCAGTCGGTCTGTGTTCTGTCACGAGCCGCTTGCGCTGTTTGTGCGACTAAATCTGCGATCAAAATGCAGGCTGATATCCAGGAGTGTTTTTAATGTTGATCATATATGAGCAAGAATGCAATGTTTCCCGAATATCCACACGATTTCAAATATTTGTATACAATGATTGATTGATTGTATACAACATAAAAGAAAAAAGGGTAACATTTAAGTGATGTACTGCATTTAAAACAGTATAGTCAGGCTTATGCTCTATTTTGCAACGAAATCTGTGGCTTTGAACGAATCGTGAGATTCAATGAATGAATGACTCGATGACCGCCACCTACAGGCTATTTTAATATAATATTTGTATTAATATTAAAACGTTTTTTAACATTGCATATTGAACATTGTTTTATTGTTTTAATTAAAGCATTATTTATTTTTAAAAGGTATTATAAAGGTTAAAAATTTAATGGAAAAATGTATTAAAGGGGGTGAATATTGTCCCTTAATGGAAAAGGTGTGACTGCAGTCTAAGTGGAAGAGAGGGGGTACCAGGGGGTACGGCACTCCAAAAAATTGGAGAACACCGGAACTTAGGAAAAGGGATATGTAGAATTGCACAAGTGCTACTGCTAAAGAGTGCAATGTTAATAATTTATCATAAGCTTAATTCACCTTTGGCTAAGCCCCGCCCCCCTTAGTTACTGTTGCTACCTCCGACAACTTCATCTGGGCTCTGGTTTGGTATCAACATGGCTTATGCTGTGACGGCTCTTCCTGCTGGAATGTTATCAAACTTTTATAAAGCAGCAAATAAAGTGTCCGATAGAAGTAGGCAAAAGTGTCTGCAGTGTGCGTTTGAAGGCTTTATTCAAGACATACCGGTGAAACGCAAGCAACAACAAGGCATCCAAATAGAGGCAAAAGCATAACGGTCACAGTCAAAAAATCAACCACAGCATATCCTAATCGAGACGGAGGCTGTGACTCACAATATCAGGAGAAACACTGTTCATGCACAGCTGGGTAGGTCTCTATTCACTTCTATAATCCTTATTATTTACAAAGCAAACGGACTACGCGAGTATAAAGTTGTATTTATTAGCAGCGTGTGCTAGCGTATCAACAATTAGGGCAGAGAACCGAAATCATGACCTAAACAGCATAAAACTGTCTAACTAGTGTAACTTAACTTCACACACAGTAAGGTTAAAAGGTAAATGTATCTTAGAGCAAAGGTGAGCTTGTTGATCCTTGAGGGGTTTCGCTGACTGAGGACGTCCACACAGTTTAATCCAAAGACGACACTTGTCAGGATTTAACTTCGGTTTTGGGAAGGGAAAAACGGACACCGCCTCCAACCTCTCTGGGAAACGCGTATCTGTGTTACAAATGCCCCAGGCACAACGCTTAACCATATTTCTGATAAAACCACGACGTAATAGCCTGCCGAGACCAAAAATATGAGCCTCCTGCGTTAAAGTCAATGGAGCGCTGTGAAAAAGTGTCGGACCCTCTGTGGGAGCTCGTTCTTGGCTGCGCTGTGATTGGTCAATCTACATTCTAGGGCGTGGCTTAGCCAAAGGCGAATTGAATGGCCTAGAGAGAATAATTATGACATTTCTAAAGACTACATATAAAATAGCTACCTAAAGTAACTGCAGTTTACTAAAAGTAATGACTAAAAGTTTGCATTCATAAGCATTTTCGTCTGAAGATTTAGACTAAGACTGAATCAAAAATGGTTGCCAAAATGAACACTGGCCTACACACACCAAGCGCACTACAACGCTGTTGCGTATGGGTTAAATATGACTGATCATTTAAATAAAATGTTTTATTTAATTCAAGTAGCCTACATAATTATTTTCCAGGGTTTAAAATTTATACAGATTTGATATTTTCCCCTCATACTTATGTTGGAATGGGTACGAAGTTGGCATTGAATTTCATTTGAAATGGTATTAAAAAGGTCTTAAAAAGCCTTGAATTTAAGCTGGAGGACCCTGGGGGTACCCTGAAACAAATAAAAAACGTATTGAAGCAATTTCTTTCTTGCAATTTGAATTCCGGAAAAAGTGGCTGGTAAAATTGGGCATCCACCAGCCACTGTGGCTGGTGGACAAAAAAGTTAATTTCCCACCCTGATTATGATATCAGACATGATCTGATGATGATGATGATGATCTGATGATGATTATGATATCAGACATGATCTGATGATGATGATCTGATGATGATTATGATATCAGACATGATCTGATGATGATGATCTGATGATGATTATGATATCAGACATGATCTGATGATGATGATCTGATGATGATTATGATATCAGACATGATCTGATGATGATTATGATATCAGACATGATCTGATGATGATGATCTGATGATGATTATGATATCAGACATGATCTGATGATGATTATGATATCAGACATGATCTGATGATGATGATCTGATGATGATTATGATATCAGACATGATCTGATGATGATGATCTGATGATGATTATGATATCAGACATGATCTGATGATGATGATGATCTGATGATGATTATGATATCAGACATGATCTGATGATTATGATATCAGACATGATCTGATGATCTGATGATGATGATGATCTGATGATGATTATGATATCAGACGTGATCTGATGATGATGATGATCTGATGATGATTATGATATCAGACATGATCTGATGATGATGATCTGATGATTATGATATCAGACGTGATCTGATGATGATGATGATCTGATGATGATTATGATATCAGACATGATCTGATGATGATGATCTGATGATTATTATGATATCAGACATGATCTGATGATGATGATCTGATTATGATATCAGACGAGCTGATGATGATCTGATGATGATGTCTAATGATGATTATGATATCAGACATGATCTGATGATGATCTGATTATGTCTGTTGATGATGATGATAATCTGATGATGATTATGATATCAGACATGATCTGATGATGATGATGTCTGATTATGATATCAGACTTGATCTGATGACGATCTGATGATGATGATGTCTGATTGTGATATCAGACATGATCTGATGACGATCTGATGATGATGATGTCTGATTATGATATCAGACATGATCTGATGCTGATGATGATGTCTGTTGTTGATGATGATGATGATGATAGACATTAGACATGATCTGATGATGATGATGATGTCTGATTATGATATCAGACATGATCTGATGATGATGATGATGTCTGTTGTTGATGATGATGATCTGATGATGATGTCTGATTATGATATCAGACATGATCTGATGATGATGATGTCTGTTGATGATGATGATGTCTGTTGATGATGATGATGATGAAGATGTCTGTTGATGATGATGATGATCTGTTGATGATGATGATGATCTGTTGATGATGATGATGATCTGTTGATGATGATGATGTCTGTTGATGATGATCTGATGATGATGATCTGATGATGTCTGTTGTTGATGATGATGAAGATGTCTGTTGATGATGATGATGTCTGTTGATGATGATGATGAAGATGTCTGTTGATGATGATGATGTCTGTTGATGATGATGATGTCTGTTGATGATGATGATGAAGATGTCTGATGATGATGATGATGTCTGTTGATGATGATGATGAAGATGTCTGATGATGATGATGATGTCTGTTGATGATGATGATGAAGATGTCTGTTGATGATGATGATGTCTGTTGATGATGATGATGAAGATGTCTGTTGATGATGATGATGTCTGTTGATGATGATGATGAAGATGTCTGATGATGATGATGATGTCTGTTGATGATGATGATGAAGATGTCTGATGATGATGATGATGTCTGTTGATGATGATGATGAAGATGTCTGATGATGATGATGATGTCTGTTGATGATGATGATGAAGATGTCTGTTGATGATGATGATGTCTGTTGATGATGATGATGAAGATGTCTGTTGATGATGATGATGTCTGTTGATGATGATGATGAAGATGTCTGATGATGATGATGATGTCTGTTGATGATGATGATGAAGATGTCTGATGATGATGATGATGTCTGTTGTTGATGATGATGAAGATGTCTGTTGATGATGATGATGTCTGTTGATGATGATGATGAAGATGTCTGTTGATGATGATGATGTCTGTTGATGATGATGATGTCTGTTGATGATGATGATGAAGATGTCTGATGATGATGATGATGTCTGTTGATGATGATGATGAAGATGTCTGTTGATGATGATGATGTCTGTTGATGATGATGATGAAGATGTCTGTTGATGATGATGATGTCTGTTGATGATGATGATGAAGATGTCTGATGATGATGATGATGTCTGTTGATGATGATGATGAAGATGTCTGATGATGATGATGATGTCTGTTGATGATGATGATGAAGATGTCTGTTGATGATGATGATGTCTGTTGATGATGAAGATGTCTGTTGATGATGATGAAGATGTCTGTTGATGATGTCTGTTGATGATGATGATGAAGATGTCTGTTGATGATGATGATGATCTGTTGATGATGATGATGATGTCTGTTGATGATGTCTGTTGATGATGATGATGATCTGTTGTTGATGATGATGAAGATGTCTGTTGATGATGTCTGTTGATGATGATGATGAAGATGTCTGTTGATGATGATGATGATCTGTTGATGATGATGATGAAGATGTCTGTTGATGATGTCTGTTGATGATGATGATGATGATGATGTCTGTTGATGATGATGATGATCTGTTGATGATGAAGATGTCTGTTGATGATGATGATGTCTGTTGATGATGATCTGATGATGATGATGATGATGTCTGTTGTTGATGATGATGAAGATTTCTGTTGATGATGTCTGTTGATGATGATGATGAAGATGTCTGTTGATGATGATGATGATGATCTGTTGATGATGAAGATGTCTGTTGATGATGATGATGATGTCTGTTGATGATGATCTGATGATGATGATGATGATGATGTCTGTTGTTGATGATGATGAAGATGTCTGTTGATGATGATGATGATCTGATGATGATGATGTCTGATTATGATATCAGACATGATCTGATGTTGATGATGAAGATGATGATCTGATGATGATGATGTCTGATTATGATATCAGACATGATCTGATGATGATGATATTAGACATTAGACATGATCTGATGATGATGAAGATGTCTGATGTGTCCCAGGCTGGCGGAGACGATGCACATGCCGGCTCTGCCAGAAATGCTGTTCGGGGAGAATGTGTTGCGCATTCAGCACACCGACGGCTTCGGGATCGAGTTCAATGCGGTCGACGCACTCAAACGTGTCAACAACATGCAGGACTCGGTGAAGGTGGCCTGTGCCCAGGAGTGGCAGGACAGCAGGTACTGTGTGTGTGTGTGTGTGTGTGTGTGTGTGTTCAGGGGAATCTGTGTGTGTGTTCAGGGCAATCTGTGTGTGTGTGTGTGTGTGTGTGTGTGTTCAGGGAAATCTGTGTGAGTGTACAGGGAAATCTGTGTGTGTGTGTTCAGGGGAATCTGTGTGTGTGTTCAGGGCAATCTGTGTGTGTGAGTGTTCAGGGAAATCTGTGTGAGTGTTCAGGGGAATCTGTGTGTGTGTGTTCAGGGGAATCTGTGTGTGTGTTCAGGGGAATCTGTGTGTGTGTGTTCAGGGGAATCTGTGTGTGTGTTCAGGGGAATCTGTGTGAGTGTGTGTGTGTTCAGGGGAATCTGTGTGTGTGTTCAGGGCCGACTCGGAGCATGCGAAGGACGTGGTGAAACGCTACGATTGGACTTACACAACCGATTACAGAGGCACTTTACTGGGAGAGCACACGCAGATCAAGGTATCTGTGCTTTACCACCAGCGTCTCTTACTCAGAAGAGCTCGTGAACATTTAATAGTCTACAATATTATTGATTATTATATATATATATTAGGGGTGAAACGGTACATGTATTCGTAATGAACCGAAACGGTACGGGCGTCGCGGTGCATGAATTTACACGGAGAATACACGGTATAAAAATACATAAAACTCGCGAGATCGGCTCTCTGGAGAAAAAGCAGCCAATTACAATTCCCCTGTTGTACAGCCTACCGAAGTTAATGAAAAGTTTATGATAATAATAATAATAAAGTTGTACTGGCAAAAGTGTGTGTTCAGTGCTGATCACGAGTGTCACGACTCACCACAGCAATCAACTAATGCTAACCAGTACGGTACAGCTCCTGCACTGGGATTCAAGCAGCAATTTAAGGCCGGCTGATGGCGATTTTTACAACAGCAGTGAAAATGAACTGTGACGTCTGAACTGAGGTATGAACCGAACCGTGACTTCTGAACCGAACCGTGACTTCTGAACCGAGGTATGAACCGAACCGTGACTTCTGAACCGAACCGTGACTTCTGAACCGAGGTATGAACCGAACCGTGACTTCTGAACCGAGGTATGAACCGAACCGTGACTTCTGAACCGAGGAATGAACCGAACCGTGACTTCTGAACCGAGGTATGAACCGAACCGTGACTTCTGAACCGAGGTATGAACCGAACCGTGACTTCTGAACCGAGGAATGAACCGAACCGTGACTTCTAAACCGAGGAATGAACCGAACCGTGACTTCTGAACCGAGGAATGAACCGAACCGTGACTTCTGAACCGAGGAATGAACCGAACCGTGACTTCTGAACCGAGGAATGAACCGAACCGTGACTTCTGAACCGAGGTATGAACCGAACCGTGACTTCTGAACCGAGGAATGAACCGAACCGTGACTTCTGAACCGAGGAATGAACCGAACCGTGACTTCTGAACCGAGGAATGAACCGAACCGTGACTTCTGAACCGAGGAATGAACTGAACCGTGACTTCTGAACTGAGGTGTGAACCGAACCGTGACTTCTGTGTACCGTTCCACCCCTAATATATATATCATTGACACCTTTATATAAGAGCTGAACCGAGCTGGACGATGACATCACGGTTTACTCCAGAGCCGCTATATATATATATAAAAATGAACTTAATTAATTTTTTTTTAATAACAAAAATGCACCCTCACTGAATTAAAGCTGGACTGTCGCTATTTTCTTCTGGAAACACACTGTTGCATTATGTTCCTGAGATCTCTGTGAAGCGGCTCTGAACCGCTCGCTGTTGTGAAAAGCGCTGTATAAGTAAAGCTGGCT
The DNA here is from genome assembly GCA_033366665.1 of Phoxinus dragarum. Classification (NCBI taxonomy): domain Eukaryota; kingdom Metazoa; phylum Chordata; class Actinopteri; order Cypriniformes; family Leuciscidae; genus Phoxinus; species Phoxinus dragarum. Next base: position 69,714 of record JARPMJ010001776.1, read on the forward strand.
GACTTGAGCAGGTGACGCCGACCGGCGACCGCATAGACATGGAGAAGCTGAAAGCGCGAGAGCAGATCCAGTTCTTCGAGGACGTGCTGCTGTTCGAGGACGAGCTGCATGATCACGGCGTGTCAATGATCAGTGCCAAAATCGTGAGTGTCCTCGGCTTGATCTGCAGATTGGCATCATTACTGGTGGCTAAAGCTGGTGTGTGTTTCAGAGAGTGATGCCCACCAGCTTCTTCCTCCTGCTGCGGTTCTTCCTGCGAGTGGACGGAGTGATGATCCGGATCAACGACACGCGTCTTTACCACGAGGCAAGACGGCACAATACTAGCTGGTGAATGCTTTAATGTTCAAATATGATTTACCGGTTCTTAAACTTCATTGTTCTGCAGGCTGGAAGAAACCACATGCTTCGAGAATTCAGCACACGTGAAAGTAAAATCTCAGATCTTCAGGTGAGTGCTGCTTTCACTGCTTATTATGAGGAAATCGTTGAGTTTTCTGATAGTTTACTCGCCCTCAGGCCATCCGAGACTCGAGAGACGTCGTCTTTTACTCGCCCTCGAGTGTTTCCAAACCTGTGTGGGTTTCTTTCTCGTGTATCTGCAGAACACGACACCCGTCAGTCCCACTCACAGCCGACACCCGTCAGTCCCTCTCACAGCCGACACCCGTCAGTCCCTCTCACGGCCGACACCCGTCAGTCCCACTCACGGCCGACACCCGTCAGTCCCTCTCACGGCCGACACCCGTCAGTCCCTCTCACGGCCGACACCCGTCAGTCCCTCTCACAGCCGACACCCGTCAGTCCCTCTCACGGCCGACACCCGTCAGTCCCACTCACGGCCGACACCCGTCAGTCCCTCTCACAGCCGACACCCGTCAGTCCCTCTCACAGCCGACACCCGTCAGTCCCACTCACGGCCGACACCCGTCAGTCCCTCTCACAGCCGACACCCGTCAGTCCCTCTCACAGCCGACACCCGTCAGTCCCTCTCACAGCCGACACCCGTCAGTCCCACTCACGGCCGACACCCGTCAGTCCCACTCACGGCCGACACCCGTCAGTCCCTCTCACGGCCGACACCCGTCAGTCCCTCTCACGGCCGACACCCGTCAGTCCCACTCACGGCCGACACCCGTCAGTCCCACTCACGGCCGACACCCGTCAGTCCCTCTCACAGCCGACACCCGTCAGTCCCACTCACAGCCGACACCCGTCAGTCCCACTCACAGCCGACACCCGTCAGTCCCTCTCACGGCCGACACCCGTCAGTCCCACTCACGGCCGACACCCGTCAGTCCCTCTCACAGCCGACACCCGTCAGTCCCTCTCACGGCCGACACCCGTCAGTCCCACTCACAGCCGACACCCGTCAGTCCCACTCACAGCCGACACCCGTCAGTCCCTCTCACAGCCGACACCCGTCAGTCCCACTCACAGCCGACACCCGTCAGTCCCACTCACAGCCGACACCCGTCAGTCCCTCTCACAGCCGACACCCGTCAGTCCCACTCACGGCCGACACCCGTCAGTCCCTCTCACGGCCGACACCCGTCAGTCCCTCTCACAGCCGACACCCGTCAGTCCCTCTCACAGCCGACACCCGTCAGTCCCTCTCACAGCCGACACCCGTCAGTCCCACTCACAGCCGACACCCGTCAGTCCCTCTCACAGCCGACACCCGTCAGTCCCTCTCACAGCCGACACCCGTCAGTCCCACTCACGGCCGACACCCGTCCGTCCCACTCAGCCGACACCCGTCAGTCCCTCTCACAGCCGACACCCGTCAGTCCCACTCACGGCCGACACCCGTCAGTCCCACTCAGCCGACACCCGTCAGTCCCTCTCACAGCCGACACCCATCAGTCCCACTCACGGCCGACACCCGTCAGTCCCTCTCACAGCCGACACCCGTCAGTCCCACTCACGGCCGACACCCGTCAGTCCCACTCACGGCCGACACCCGTCAGTCCCACTCACGGCCGACACCCGTCAGTCCCTCTCACAGCCGACACCCGTCAGTCCCACTCACAGCCGACACCCGTCAGTCCCACTCACAGCCGACACCCGTCAGTCCCTCTCACAGCCGACACCCGTCAGTCCCACTCACGGCCGACACCCGTCAGTCCCTCTCTCAGCCGACACCCGTCAGTCCCACTCACAGCCGACACCCGTCAGTCCCACTCACAGCCGACACCCGTCAGTCCCACTCACAGCCGACACCCGTCAGTCCCACTCACAGCCGACACCCGTCAGTCCCACTCACAGCCGACACCCGTCAGTCCCACTCACAGCCGACACCCGTCAGTCCCACTCACAGCCGACACCCGTCAGTCCCACTCACAGCCGACACCCGTCAGTCCCACTCACAGCCGACACCCATCAGTCCCACTCACGGCCGACACCCGTCAGTCCCACTCACAGCCGACACCCGTCAGTCCCTCTCACAGCCGACACCCGTCAGTCCCACTCACAGCCGACACCCGTCAGTCCCACTCAGCCGACACCCGTCAGTCCCACTCACAGCCGACACCCGTCAGTCCCACTCACGGCCGACACCCGTCAGTCCCACTCACAGCCGTGTGCTTTACACTGGAGTTTAGCAGCCAGACAAAAGAGTTTTTATAGCGGTTATATCTAAACCTCAGGATGTGAAAACATCGACCCGATGGAAGTGGTTCTGGATAAAGAGGCATTATCCTTGCCTGTTTAAACATCATTTAGTTAAAGATTCTTTCGGACTGTGTTGAGGCGAAGCTCTGCGGGATCAGAACCTGTAAAAGATGCGTTTGTCACCGAATCATTTATTCAAGAGATTTGTTCAAAAACGCTGATTCATCCCGTCTTTGAGTGAGTCACTGAATCATTAATTCAACCAGTTTATTTATATATCCGAATTATTACATATTTTCTTATTAGACTGAAGCAATTAACATTTTTTTCAGAACCTCTAGTTGTCTAATGTCTTTTCTCTTCAGAACCATAAGCGTGATCTCTGTTTGCTCATAAACAAGTCCTCAGGTTATGTGAAGCTGGCTGGTTTGTTCATGGTAATCAGCTGCAACCAGGGGGTAAAGTGGGCCGGAAGATAAATAAATAAATAGATTAATTAATATCAATGATGGTAGGCAAACATGCTTCCCGACGTCATGTTCTCCTGTCTGATGTGAGTGCCGAAGAATTTTACGTTTTTTACTTCATTGGAATGGTACGAAACTTGGTAAAGGTTTTGGCACTTGCTATGTGAACACACAGAAAATCATGGACATGATCTGAACAGGTTAAATGGTCCTGGAAAAAATAGTCACACTTGTGCTGCTCGCGGTCAAAGATGACCCATTGGAAATGAATGAGAGACGAATTTCAACTGCATCTCATTTACTCATGGCTTTGACTTTCTCACCGTTTTAGAGTAAAACATGTTTTTGAAAAATGTATATTTCATGTGTATGGAAAATAGTATTTTTGCACATTTTTCATAACAATAAATGTAAAATTCTGTAACTTTTTTTAATAACTTTTTTTCACTTCAGCAATAATCTGCAAGTGTCGTCTTTGAGAAGAGATCAAACTTCAGTCTGTCGCTCAGGATTTACCACAGTTTAAGTTGGAAATTTAATTTTCAGCTCTATGCTCAAAAAGTGAATGAATGGATTATAAATACAGCGTAAATATCATTTGGTATAAAAATACTAAATATTAAATAAGATATTATCAAACTAAAATAAAGTGTGGCCTCAACACTCCTGCCTGGAGGTTTTTAGTAAGAGCTTGATTCCGGTTCAGGGGTTTATTAACACTGATTAAACTGGCAAATTATTCTGGATTGATGTGTGTGTGTGTGTGTGTGTCCTTACTTTGCAGCACGTTCCTCCTGCGCTTTACACAGACCCCAACGAGATCGCGCAGCATTTACCGCTGAAGCTCACCGAGTGTGAGAAGCTGGAGCTGCCGGAGGCGCCGGCGCTAACATCAGTCTCCACAGTGGCGGGAGTGAACGCCACAAACAAAGACTCGATTATGATCACGTCTGGTTCTGTCCTGTAGAGTCTCCTCTGTAGCGTTCGTCAGGGGCAGAAGGTCTGCTTTGTAATGTAATGCTTGTTTGATCTGTTTGTTATTGGAGAAGATTTTATTAAAATGCTTTAAATAATTTCACTGGATTGAGAAAATATGTCGATGTTATGAGAATGAAAAATAATGACTTAAAGCTTGTATTAATAAGAAGGAACTCCTAATGCTGACTCCTGTTGGAGAAGATCGAGGAGTTATGCTTTCACACACTTCTGAAGTTGTGATTACGGGATCATGGAGGAAACCAGGAAATCTTATTAAAGGCCAAATGTGTTGAAGATCATTTTGAATAAAATGTTGCGTCCTGTTCACTTACAACCATATAAACATTGACCACACCATCTATATAGTCAGCTTGCTGTAAAATACAGGCTATTGTGTAAATTCACTGTGTAAATCATACAATAATCTTCAAATAATTTTTCATAAATGTACATGAGCACAACTTTAACATCGAGACTCCGCCATGTTTACGGTTTATGACCCGAACTGGAGTTTCGCAGTAGAAGAGTTAGTCCAGTCCTTCTGAGGCTTGCTACTGTCCTCAGCAATTACGGTCACGGAAATGCTATTAAAACTTGGAGAAATACTTTGTATGACAAATCTTTATTTTAACTTTATTAACTTTCTATTAATGAATCCGTGAATGACAGCCGTCTGTGTCTCCCAGTGGCTTACTGTCAGTTTAGTGTTCGTGATTCATTTACAGCAACTAAAGATAACATGCTTTCATGTCCAAAAACATTATTTTTGTCTTACATTTCATAATAAACTCAGACAAGCTCAGCACGGACTCGGTTTCCATAAGTTTTTTTTTTTTGTGTGTGTGAATTTGAATGTGTGCAAAGGGTTAGGGTGTAGAGATAAAATGTAGAGAAATTGTAACCCTAAAGTGTGTTTTAAGTGTAATATTTCTGTAAAGGCTAGGGACAGAAAAATGGACATTAGAATGACCCAGTGGTAGATCGCCCGGACTGGTCACTTCCCATTATTAAAATGTAGATGCATGGGTAATGTCACCTAATAGATGTAAATGCATAGAGGTCGCCTACTTTACAGTTTTCTATACCAGTTTACGACTGTTTCCTCTATTTCTTGTGCAGCTGTGGTGCTTTTGAGTGAGAGTTCCTCATGTGTCCTTTAACCCTCGTTGTGTTGCCTTTCAATTAAAAGATTGTGTGATGGGTGTGCTTGTGTTTCATTTGTCTCAAGATTTGTTTGTCAGCGGTGCATTCAGCTGTTCATTAGTGCTGTTGATATCAACATTTAATCATCAGCAAATCAGGCATACAATAAGACATCAAAAGATGTTTAAAACTATTTATTTAAAAAAAATAAAGTCCAATTCCAAAGGGATATAGTGTTTGCTCCACACTTTAGTTGAGGTGGGACGAATAATTTATATAACAAAACATTGCAATTGGTTTCTTGCAATACATTATCAGTATGGCACTAATGCAGATTGCAGCTTGCTTTACCAAAACAAGCTTTTCGGTTCTTGAACAGCTAAGAGTCAGATTAATAAACTCTAGTATGTTCTGTAAATGATAAACTCGTGCGAGAGCGATTCTAACGCGTGCAGAAGTGTTCGTCGCTCGCGGTGCTGGGATCATCACCGACTTCAGTCGGGACAACATGAGCAAGTAAAGTCTTGCAGGAGGCAGGCAGATACTTCTTATATACTGTCTATGGCAGATACTAGTGCTAGATATCAGAGACTGTAAACAAATATGGACGTAGTGTCCGTGACGTCACCCGTAAATATGCCCTTGTCATGTCCAATTTCCGACCAGGAAACTCCTAGTTGGAAATTCCTATCAGAGTTTCCTAGACAGAAATAGGTTACGTTGCATTCAAAATAAATAAAATTCTTCAATACTTTCCGCCTTGAATAAAATTTCCCGAGGAAATTGCAAGAATAAACCTGGTGTCCACCATGATTCATATTCTTTCAGACAACAAAGCACTTTAACTGGACAAGCTCGTGAAAATAAAAATCGTCATACGCCACATATTTGACTGTGATTATTATGGTTGCTATGATTATGAACTTGACTCAAAAATCCAGGAACGGTTTTTATAAGTTTCCACCCGGAGTGTTTGAAGTGTGACACCGTGTTTGCACGTGGGCCTGTGATGCTGTCGGTAAGGAACATGTTGTCTGTACTTCCACTGCGAATGAGTTATTTTCTGCCATATAAATTATGATGGACCAGTCTGTCTTATTTGGATAATAAGTATAGGCTTACGATTAAATATCTTACTCGACTTTTATGTGTTAAATTATTTCGAAATTTTAAACATGTCTGGTTGTCTTATGTTTTGAAAGTTAAGCCATAAATAAAAATAAGAGTAAAACTAAACAACGCATTAATTTAAAGCTTGTCACTATTGTTGCATTAGCATTTTATTTGCACTTTCTTGTTTCGTTCGCATTTTTTATAATGTCAAATCATCAATTGCATTATTTTATAATTTGACACTGCATTTTTAAATTACAATAAATAGCAAATAAATAAAATGTATTTTTAGCTTCTGCACAGCTTAATCCTCCCTCGTTCTGTCACTTGTGTTGACACATTAACTGACTAAATTAAACTGGACTAATCGGTTATTTCGTGAATCGTGATGATGAATGCGTGAATTGAATGAATGGTTAAAAGCATGTAATTATTTGAAGCTTCATCTGTGCTGTACGTTAATTATGAACATTAATTCTCACTCTAGTCTAGTTTCTTCACAGTGGCAAGAATAAATGGACATTAATTCTGCTTTCACGTGCTATTGGAATTGTTGTAAATACTAGTTTCCTAGTAGGAACTGTACATGAAGGTCGTATTTACTACTGGGTAAAACTGCTAAACCGTAAACATGGCGGAGGAGAGAACGACCGATGTGACTGATGTTCTTGTTCTTTATTAGTTTTTCCACAACAGCTGCATCGCCTTGTCTTGATGTTAAAGTAGAGCAGTAAGAGCACATATACACGAATAATCATTTGAAGCGTATTGCATGTTTTACACACAGTGAAATAGCCTGTATTTGACAGAAATGTTGAAAGGGTTATGATGTTTCTGCCGCAGAGATGCCGAAGAAGGGCAGAAGAGTGCAGAAGCGTGACGGACAGGAGGAGGAGGATGTACCTGTGAAGCAGATGAAGATGGGGAACCCGCTGTGCTTCGACTCTCCGAGGGATCTCTTCCAGAGTCTGATCAGTCCGGTCGGCCTGGACCAGTTCTTCCTGCAGTACTGGGAGCAGAAGCCACTGGTCCTGCAGCGCAACGATCCGGCTCTGGCCTCGTACTTCCGCTCGCTGTTCCAGCTGTCCGACGTCAGGCAGCTCTGCGCTCGCGGCCTGCGCTACGCCAGAGACCTCAACGTGTGCCGCTGCGTCGACGGCCAGAAGAGAGTGCTGAATAAAGCAGGGAAGGTGAAGTTCAGCCAGCTGGAGAAGGACCTGGAGGAGAGCAGGGCCACCATACAGCTGCACCAGCCCCAGAGGTTCAAGGTCAGAGCTCGCGTAAACAAGTCACATGTGTTCAGGGGTCGCGAGTGTTCAGGGGTCACGAGTGTTCAGGGGTCGCGAGTGTTCAGGGGTCGCGAGTGTTCAGGGGTCGCGAGTGTTCAGGGGTCGCGAGTGTTCAGGGGTCGCGAGTGTTCAGGGGTCGCGAGTGTTCAGGGGTCGCGAGTGTTCAGGGGTCACGAGTGTTCAGGGGTCGCGAGTGTTCAGGGGTCGCGAGTGTTCAGGGGTCGCGAGTGTTCAGGGGTCGCTAGTGTTCAGGGGTCACGAGTGTTCAGGGGTCGCGAGTGTTCAGGGGTCGCGAGTGTTCAGGGGTCGCGAGTGTTCAGGGGTCGCGAGTGTTCAGGGGGTCGCGAGTGTTCAGGGGTCGCGAGTGTTCAGGGGTCGCGAGTGTTCAGGGGTCGCGAGTGTTCAGGGGTCGCGAGTGTTCAGGGGTCGCTAGTGTTCAGGGGTCACGAGTGTTCAGGGGTCGCGAGTGTTCAGGGGTCGCGAGTGTTCAGGGGTCGCGAGTGTTCAGGGGGTCGCGAGTGTTCAGGGGTCGCGTGTGTTCAGGGGTCGCGAGTGTTCAGGGGTCGCGAGTGTTCAGGGGTCGCGAGTGTTCAGGGGTCGCGAGTGTTCAGGGGTCGCGAGTGTTCTGGGGTCGCGAGTGTTCAGGGGTCGCGAGTGTTCAGGGGTCGCGAGTGTTCAGGGGTCGCGAGTGTTCAGGGGTCGCGAGTGTTCAGGGGGTCGCGAGTGTTCAGGGGTCGCGAGTGTTCAGGGGTCGCGAGTGTTCTGGGGTCGCGAGTGTTCAGGGGTCGCGAGTGTTCAGGGGTCGCGAGTGTTCAGGGGTCGCGAGTGTTCACTGGTCGCGAGTGTTCTGGGGTCGCGAGTGTTCAGGGGTCGCGAGTGTTCAGGGGTCGCGAGTGTTCACTGGTCGCGAGTGTTCTGGGGTCGCGAGTGTTCAGGGGTCGCGAGTGTTCAGGGGTCGCGAGTGTTCAGGGGTCGCTAGTGTTCACTGGTCGCGAGTGTTCACTGGTCGTGAGTGTTCTGGGGTCACGAGTGTTCAGGGGTCGCGAGTGTTCACGGGTCGCGAGTGTTCAGGGGTCGCGAGTGTTCAGGGGTCGCGAGTGTTCAGGGGTCGCGAGTGTTCAGGGGTCGCGAGTGTTCAGGGGTCGCGAGTGTTCAGGGGTCGCGAGTGTTCAGGGGTCGCGAGTGTTCAAGGGTCGCGAGTGTTCAGGGGTCACGAGTGTTCAGGAGTCGCGTGTGTTCAGGGGTCGCGTGTGTTCAGGGGTCGCGTGTGTTCAGGGGTCACGAGTGTTCAGGGGTCACGAGTGTTCAGGGGTCGCGAGTGTTCAGGGGTCGCGAGTGTTCAGGGGTCGCGAGTGTTCAGGGGTCGCGAGTGTTCAGGGGTCGCGAGTGTTCAGGGGTCGCGAGTGTTCAGGGGTCGCGAGTGTTCAGGGGTCGCGAGTGTTCAGGGGTCACGAGTGTTCACTGGTCGCGAGTGTTCAGGGGTCACGAGTGTTCAGGGGTCGCTAGTGTTCACTGGTCGCGAGTGTTCAGGGGTCGCGAGTGTTCACTGGTCGTGAGTGTTCTGGGGTCACGAGTGTTCAGGGGTCACGAGTGTTCACTGGTCGCTAGTGTTCAGGGGTCGCTAGTGTTCACTGGTCGCGAGTGTTCAGGGGTCGCGAGTGTTCAGGGGTCGCGAGTGTTCAGGGGTCGCTAGTGTTCACTGGTCGCGAGTGTTCAGGGGTCGCGAGTGTTCAGGGGTCGCTAGTGTTCACTGGTCGCGAGTGTTCAGGGGTCGCGAGTGTTCAGGGGTCGCGAGTGTTCAGGGGTTGCGGGTGTTCAGGGGTCACGAGTGTTCAGGGGTCACGAGTGTTCAGGGGTCGCGAGTGTTCAGGGGTCGCGAGTGTTCAGGGGTCGCGAGTGTTCAGTGTTCAGGGGTCGCGAGTGTTCAGGGGTCGCGAGTGTTCAGGGGTCGCGAGTGTTCAGGGGTCGCGAGTGTTCAGGGGTCGCGAGTGTTCAGGGGTCGCGACTGTTCAGGGGTCGCGAGTGTTCAGGGGTCGCGGGTGTTCAGGGGTCACGAGTGTTCACTGGTCGCGAGTGTTCAGGGGTCACGAGTGTTCAGGGGTCACGAGTGTTCAGGGGTCACGAGTGTTCACTGGTCGCGTGTGTTCACAGGACGAGCTGTGGCGTATTCAGGAGCGGCTGGAGTGCTTCTTCGGGTCGCTGGTTGGATCTAACATCTACATCACGCCTCGCGGCTCTCAGGGTCTCCCGCCGCACTACGACGACGTCGAGGTGTGTGTCTGCTCTCGTTTGTGTAGCATCTACTGTCACGGTTTGCTCGTGTGCATGAGGAATAACTGGCGTTCTGTTTATGGGTTCAGGTGCTGATCCTTCAGCTGGAGGGACAGAAACACTGGAGGCTTTACCAGCCCACCGTCCCTCTGGCCCGCGAGTACAGCCTGGAGCCCGAGCACCGCATCGGCCCCCCGACACACGACTTCATCCTGCAGGTCAGTGACATCACGGGGTTAAAGGTCAATCAGCAGGGACGTGAGGTGTGCTTGAGTGTTTTGTGGTTGAGGAGAGATGATTGTAAAGCCCATTATTAATGCCTCATGTGATTTCTGGTAGCCGGGTGATTTGCTGTATTTCCCCCGAGGAACGATCCACCAGGCCGACACTCCTTCAGACGTGGCTCGATCCAC
>JARPMJ010001776.1:82500-100000 GCA_033366665.1 Phoxinus dragarum
CTCACTCCTCTCGCACACACTCCTCTCACACACTCACTCCGCTCACACACTCACTCACTCTCGCACACTCACTCCTCTCGCACACTCACTCCTCTCGCACACTCACTCCTATCGCACACTCACTCCTCACACACTCACTCACTCCTCTCACACTCACTCCTCTCGCACACTCACTCCTCTCACACACTCACTCCGCTCACACACTCACTCCTCACACACTCACTCCTCACACACTCACTCCGCTCACACACTCACTCACTCTCGCACACTCACTCCTCTCGCACACTCACTCCTCTCGCACACTCACTCCTATCGCACACTCACTCCTCACACACTCACTCACTCCTCTCACACTCACTCACTCCTCTCACACTCACTCCTCTCGCACACTCACTCCTCTCGCACACTCACTCCTCTCGCACACTCACTCCTCTCGCACACTCACTCCTCTCGCACACTCACTCCTCTTACACACTCACTCACTCCTCTCACACACTCACTCCTCGCACACTCACTCCTCTCACACACTCACTCACTCCTCTCACACTCACTCCTCTCGCACACTCACTCCTCTCACACACTCACTCCTCTCACACTCACTCCTCTCGCACACACACTCCTCTCACACACTCACTCCTCTCACACACTCACTTCGCTCCCACACACACACACTCACTCCTCTTACACACTCACTTCGCTCCCACACACACACACTCACTCCTCTTACACACTCACACACTCACTCACTCCTCTTACACACTCACTCCTCTCACACACACACTCACTCCGCTCACACACGCACACACTCACTCACTCACTCCTCTCACACACTCACTCCTCTCACACACTCAATCCTCTCGCACACTCACTCCTCTCACACACTCACACTCACTCCTCTCACACTCTCACTCCTCTCACACACTCACTCCTCTCACACTCTCACTCCTCTCACACACTCACTCCTCTCGCACACTCACTCCTCTCGCACACTCACTCCTCTCGCACAATCACTCCTCTCACACACTCATTCCTCTCGCACACTCACTCCTCTCACACACTCACACACTCACTCCTCTCGCACAGTCACTCCTCTCGCACACTCACTCCTCTCGCACACTCACTCCTCTCGCACACTCACTCCTCTCACTCACTTCGCTCAGACACACACACACACTCACTCCTCTCACACACTCACCCCGCTCACACACACGCTCACTCCTCTCACACACACACTCCTCTCACACACTCACTCCTCTCGCACACACTCCTCTCACACACTCACTCCGCTCACACACTCACTCACTCTCGCACACTCACTCCTCTCGCACACTCACTCCTCTCGCACACTCACTCCTATCGCACACTCACTCCTCACACACTCACTCACTCCTCTCACACTCACTCCTCTCGCACACTCACTCCTCTCACACACTCACTCCGCTCACACACTCACTCCTCACACACTCACTCCTCACACACTCACTCCGCTCACACACTCACTCACTCTCGCACACTCACTCCTATCGCACACTCACTCCTCACACACTCACTCACTCCTCTCACACTCACTCCTCTCGCACACTCACTCCTCTCGCACACTCACTCCTCTCGCACACTCACTCCTCTCGCACACTCACTCCTCTCACACACTCACTCACTCCTCTCACACTCACTCCTCTCGCACACTCACTCCTCTCACACACTCACTCCCCTCGCACACCTCACTCCTCTCACACACTCACTCCTCGCACACTCACTCCTCTCACACACTCACTCACTCCTCTCACACTCACTCCTCTCGCACACTCACTCCTCTCACACACTCACTCCTCGCACACTCACTCCTCTCACACACTCACTCACTCCTCTCACACTCACTCCTCTCGCACACTCACTCCTCTCACACACTCACTCCTCTCACACTCACTCCTCTCGCACACACACTCCTCTCACACACTCACTCCTCTCACACACTCACTTCGCTCCCACACACACACACTCACTCCTCTTACACACTCACTTCGCTCCCACACACACACACTCACTCCTCTTACACACTCACTCCTCTCACACACACACTCACTCCGCTCACACACGCACACACTCACTCACTCACTCCTCTCACACACTCACTCCTCTCACACACTCACTCCTCTCGCACACTCACTCCTCTCACACACTCACACTCACTCCTCTTACACTCTCACTCCTCTCACACACTCACTCCTCTCACACACTCACTCCTCTCACACACTCACTCCTCTCACACACTCACTCCTCTCACACTCTCACTCCTCTCACACACTCACTCCTCTCACACACTCACTCCTCTCGCACACTCACTCCTCTCGCACACTCACTCCTCTCGCACACTCACTCCTCTCACACACTCACTCACTCCTCTCACACTCACTCCTCTCGCACACTCACTCCTCTCACACACTCACTCCCCTCGCACACTCACTCCTCTCACACACTCACTCCTCGCACACTCACTCCTCTCACACACTCACTCACTCCTCTTACACTCTCACTCCTCTCACACACTCACTCCTCTCACACACTCACTCCTCTCACACACTCACTCACTCCTCTCACACTCACTCCTCTCGCACACTCACTCCTCTCGCACACTCACTCCTCTCGCACACTCACTCCTCTCGCACACTCACTCCTCTCGCACACTCACTCCTCTCGCACACTCACTCCTCTCACACACTCACTCACTCCTCTCACACTCACTCCTCTCGCACACTCACTCCTCTCACACACTCACTCCCCTCGCACACTCACTCCTCTCACACACTCACTCCTCGCACACTCACTCCTCTCACACACTCACTCACTCCTCTCACACTCACTCCTCTCGCACACTCACTCCTCTCACACACTCACTCCTCTCACACTCACTCCTCTCGCACACACACTCTTCTCACACACTCACTCCTCTCACACACTCACTTCGCTCCCACACACACACACTCACTCCTCTTACACACTCACTTCGCTCCCACACACACACACTCACTCCTCTTACACACTCACTCCTCTCACACACACACTCACTCCGCTCACACACGCACACACTCACTCACTCACTCCTCTCACACACTCACTCCTCTCACACACTCACTCCTCTCGCACACTCACTCCTCTCACACACTCACACTCACTCCTCTTACACTCTCACTCCTCTCACACTCTCACTCCTCTCACACACTCACTCCTCTCACACACTCACTCCTCTCACACACTCACTCCTCTCACACTCTCACTCCTCTCACACACTCACTCCTCTCGCACACTCACTCCTCTCGCACACTCACTCCTCTCGCACACTCACTCCTCTCGCACACTCACTCCTCTCGCACACTCACTCCTCTCGCACAATCACTCCTCTCACACACTCATTCCTCTCGCACACTCACACACTCACTCCTCTCGCACCCTCACTCCTCTCGCACACTCACTCCTCTCGCACACTCACTCCTCTCGCACACTCACTCCTCTCACACACTCACTCTCACTCCTCTCACACACTCACTCCTCTCACACACTTACTCCTCTCACACACTCACTACTCTCACACACTCACTACTCACACACTCACTACTCACACACTCACTACTCACACACTCACTACTCACACACTCACTACTCACACACTCACTACTCTCACACACTCACTCTCACTCCTCTCATACACTCACTCCTCTCACACACTCACTACTCTCACACACTCACACACTCACTCCTCTCACACACTCACTCACACTCTCACTCCTCTCACACACTCACTTCTCTCATACACTCACTCCTCTCACACACACTCACTCCTCTCACACTCACTCCTCTCACACACTCACTTCGCTCCCACACACACACACTCCGCTCACACACACTCACTCCTCTCACACACTCACTCCTCTTACACACTCACACACTCACTCCTCTCACACACTCACTCCTCTCACACACTCACTCCTCACACACTCACTCCTCTCACAAACACACTCACTCCGCTCACACACGCACACTCTCACACACTCACACTCACTCCTCACACACACTCACTCCTCACACACACTCACTCCTCACACACTCACTCCTCTCACACACTCACTTCTCACACACACACTCCGCTCACACACCACACTCACTCCTCTCACACACTCTCACACTCACTCCTCTCACACACTCATTCCGCTCACACACACACACACTCACTCTCACAAACACACTCACTCCGCTCACACACGCACACTCACACTCACTCCTCACACACACTCACTCCTCACACACACTCACTCCTCACACACACTCACTCCTCACACACTCACTCCTCACACACTCACTCCTCTCACACACTCATTCCGCTCACACACACTCACTCCTCTCCCACACTCACTTCTCACACACACACTCCGCTCACACACACACTCACTTCTCTCACACACTCACTCCTCTCACACACTCTCACACTCACTCCTCTCACACACTCATTCCGCTCACACACACACACACACACACTCAATCCTCTCCCACTCTCACTCCTCTCACACACACACTCCGCTCACACACACACTCACTCCTCTCACACACTCACTCGTCACGTACACTCACTCCTCTCGCACACTCACACACTCGCTCCTCTCACACACACTCCTCTAACACACTCACTCCTGTCACACACTCACCTGTAACAGTGGCTCTAACAGTGGTGTGTGTGTGTGTTGTCAGTCTGCCAGCGTGGCTCCTGAGGTTAATGAGCAGGTGTGTGTGTTTCTGCGGCGTTTGGCTGATGATGTCGAGCGGGGGAATCAGGAGTTGCGCTCCAGCGCTATGAAGAGAGACTTCGTCTGCAACCGACTGCCACCGTTCCTGCAGGACCAGGCCAGCGCTGATCCCGGTGAGGCGTGCGTGTGTGTGTGTGTGTGTGTGTCGAGGTACAGCTGATGCTGTGCTGAATGCGTTTCTCTTCCAGTTGGGAAACCGCCATCGCTGGAGGACACTGTGTGTGTGCGGTTTAAAGAGCATCTTCTTCTAACAGTGGAGCCCAGTCAAGAGAACACTGTAAGAGTCACACACACACGTCATATATTCACACACACACGTCACTATGAGAAAACATTTATTTCATAATGTGAGTTTCAACCCTATTTTCAATTGTTTTACTTCAATGAAAGGTTAGAATTTTGTGATTTTTTTTAAATTGAAAAATCAAAAGGGTAAACAATGCAGATTTATTTTCACAGCCGCTTTTGTTCATATTTACCAGGGATGCCAATATTAGTGGAAGGCACTGCATATGTACAGTCACAGCTGCCAACTCTCACGCATTGACCATTTTCACACGCAGAGAAAAATCGCGAAGCAAAGAGGACACTGACACGACAGACTGGACAGAGAAGGTTACTTTTGATTCTCAGCTCTCAGATTCTGTCAATTTTATTTAAAAATTCAAACAATAAATACCGTTTTGCCGCTTTTAAATGTGACCGCTGTAGCGCAGCAGTTCAAATGGCACGTGACCCCGATCATCTCTCTTTACTAGCCTAGTTAATAGTAAATAAACACGAATGATCAATAGGTGTGTAGCGTGTGTTGAAAGATACAGTTTCCTACAACTTACTGACATCTACATGTATTGTCATTTAAACGACATGAACTGTCTTCGGTGAAAGTGCCTTTAAAGTTTTTGCACCTTTTTCCTGGTATAAATTGCAGAATCAGCTAAAATTTGACTATTTACCGACAATGACACAATTTAAAATGAGGATAAAGGACTATTTGAGCACTAAATGCACATGTGCTGTAACTGAGAGCTGCTGGGGATTATGTTGAGATTATGTTAAATTGCCAAAATGTATTTTTCTGTTAAATGTTTGTATATGTATTTTTAATATGGAACTGTCTCGGCCAGGACTCCCTTGAAAAAGAGATTCTGAATCTCAATGGGATTATTTCCTGGTAAAATAAAGGTAAAAAAAAAATATATATATATATATGGCTAATACATAATATCGACCAATCAGTGTTTTTCACCCGTGGAAAGAGGCCAATAACAGCTGGAGGAGAACACAGCCACAGAACGGTACATTTACCCCTGGAAAGCCATTTAATGACCATAGCACGTCAGTTGGCTAGAATTTTATTTTATTTTATAATATATTTTAGTAGCCTAATATAAATGAGTATTGTGCTAAATATGTGCACTATATTACATATTTTTTTAAGTTGTTGTAATGAAAACCGCATTAGACCTTTACAGTGATGTGAATAACAACTATGCTTAAGTTGCCTAAAAAGAGGAATAAAAAAATAATCCCTTAATTAAAAAAATGAGGAAAAATCCAACCTTTAAGGACACCAATTTTCTTTGTGAATGAATAATGTATCGTAAATAAATAAATGTTCTTCCCTAAAACACACAGGGTACATAAGTCAGCACACCCCCGTGTTACATCCCCAAAGAGACAGATTATATTTTTAAAGGCAGTTATTTGATGGATCCGGGATACTGTGATCCTGATAAAGTTCCCTTGGCCTCTGGAATATCCCACATCATCACACCCGTCACACACCTGGAGATCCAACACACACCCGTCACACACCTGGAGATCCAACACACACCCGTCACACACCTGGAGATCCAACACACACCCGTCACACACCTGGAGATCCATCACACACCCGTCACACACCTGGAGATCCAACACACACCCGTCACACACCTGGAGATCCAACACACACCCGTCACACACCTGGAGATCCATCACACACCCGTCACACACCTGGAGATCCAACACACACCCGTCACACACCTGGAGATCCAACACACACCCATCACACACCTGGAGATCCAACACACACCCGTCACACACCTGGAGATCCAACACACACCCGTCACACACCTGGAGATCCAACACACACCCGTCACACACCTGGAGATCCATCACACACCCGTCACACACCTGGAGATCCAACACACACCCGTCACACACCTGGAGATCCAACACACACCCGTCACACACCTGGAGATCCATTACACACCCGTCACACACCTGGAGATCCAACACACACCCGTCACACACCTGGAGATCCAACACACACCCGTCACACACCTGGAGATCCATCACACACCCGTCACACACCTGGAGATCCAACACACACCCGTCACACACCTGGAGATCCATCACACACCCGTCACACACCCGTCACACACCTGGAGATCCAACACACACCCGTCACACACCTGGAGATCCATCACACACCCGTCACACACCTGGAGATCCAACACACACCCGTCACACACCTGGAGATCCAACACACACCCGTCACACACCTGGAGATCCATCACACACCCGTCACACACCTGGAGATCCAACACACACCCGTCACACACCTGGAGATCCATCACACACCCGTCACACACCCGTCACACACCTGGAGATCCAACACACACCCGTCACACACCTGGAGATCCATCACACACCCGTCACACACCTGGAGATCCAACACACGCCCGTCACACACCTGGAGATCCATCACACACCCGTCACACACCTGGAGATCCAACACACACCCGTCACACACCTGGAGATCCAACACACACCCGTCACACACCTGGAGATCCATCACACACCCGTCACACACCTGGAGATCCAACACACACCCATCACACACCTGGAGATCCTACACACACCCGTCACACACCTGGAGATCCATCACACACCCGTCACACACCTGGAGATCCAACACACACCCGTCACACACCTGGAGATCCAACACACACCCATCACACACCTGGAGATCCAACACACACCCGTCACACACCTGGAGATCCAACACACACCCGTCACACACCTGGAGATCCAACACACACCCGTCACACACCTGGAGATCCATCACACACCCGTCACACACCTGGAGATCCAACACACACCCGTCACACACCTGGAGATCCAACACACACCCGTCACACACCTGGAGATCCATTACACACCCGTCACACACCTGGAGATCCAACACACACCCGTCACACACCTGGAGATCCAACACACACCCGTCACACACCTGGAGATCCATCACACACCCGTCACACACCTGGAGATCCAACACACACCCGTCACACACCTGGAGATCCATCACACACCCGTCACACACCCGTCACACACCTGGAGATCCAACACACACCCGTCACACACCTGGAGATCCATCACACACCCGTCACACACCTGGAGATCCAACACACACCCGTCACACACCTGGAGATCCAACACACACCCGTCACACACCTGGAGATCCATCACACACCCGTCACACACCCGTCACACACCTGGAGATCCAACACACACCCGTCACACACCTGGAGATCCATCACACACCCGTCACACACCCGTCACACACCTGGAGATCCAACACACACCCGTCACACACCTGGAGATCCATCACACACCCGTCACACACCTGGAGATCCAACACACGCCCGTCACACACCTGGAGATCCATCACACACCCGTCACACACCTGGAGATCCAACACACACCCGTCACACACCTGGAGATCCAACACACACCCGTCACACACCTGGAGATCCATCACACACCCGTCACACACCTGGAGATCCAACACACACCCATCACACACCTGGAGATCCTACACACACCCGTCACACACCTGGAGATCCATCACACACCCGTCACACACCTGGAGATCCAACACACACCCGTCACACACCTGGAGATCCAACACACACCCATCACACACCTGGAGATTCAACACACACCCGTCACACACCTGGAGATCCAACACACACCCGTCACACACCTGGAGATCCAACACACACCCGTCACACACCTGGAGATCCATCACACACCCGTCACACACCTGGAGATCCAACACACACCCGTCACACACCTGGAGATCCAACACACACCCGTCACACACCTGGAGATCCATCACACACCCGTCACACACCTGGAGATCCAACACACACCCGTCACACACCTGGAGATCCAACACACACCCGTCACACACCTGGAGATCCATCACACACCCGTCACACACCTGGAGATCCAACACACACCCGTCACACACCTGGAGATCCAACACACACCCGTCACACACCTGGAGATCCATCACACACCCGTCACACACCCGTCACACACCTGGAGATCCAACACACACCCGTCACACACCTGGAGATCCATCACACACCCGTCACACACCTGGAGATCCAACACACACCCGTCACACACCTGGAGATCCAACACACACCCCGTCACACACCTGGAGATCCATCACACACCCGTCACACACCTGGAGATCCAACACACACCCGTCACACACCTGGAGATCCATCACACACCCGTCACACACCTGGAGATCCAACACACGCCCGTCACACACCTGGAGATCCATCACACACCCGTCACACACCTGGAGATCCATCACACACCCGTCACACACCCGTCACACACCTGGAGATCCAACACACACCCGTCACACACCTGGAGATCCATCACACACCCGTCACACACCTGGAGATCCATCACACACCCGTCACACACCTGGAGATCCAACACACACCCGTCACACACCTGGAGATCCATCACACACCCGTCACACACCTGGAGATCCATCACACACCCGTCACACACCTGGAGATCCAACACACACCCGTCACACACCTGGAGATCCAACACACACCCGTCACACACCTGGAGATCCAACACACACCCGTCACACACCTGGAGATCCAACACACACCCGTCACACACCTGGAGATCCATCACACACCCGTCACACACCTGGAGATCCATCACACACCCGTCACACACCTGGAGATCCATCACACACCCGTCACACACCCATCACACACCCGTCACACACCCGTCACACACCTGGAGATCCAACACACACCCGTCACACACCTGGAGATCCAACACACACCCGTCACACACCTGGAGATCCATCACACACCCGTCACACACCTGGAGATCCAACACACACCCGTCACACACCTGGAGATCCAACACACACCCGTCACACACCTGGAGATCCATCACACACCCGTCACACACCTGGAGATCCAACACACACCCGTCACACACCTGGAGATCCAACACACACCCGTCACACACCTGGAGATCCAACACACACCCGTCACACACCTGGAGATCCAACACACACCCGTCACACACCCGTCACACACCCGTCACACACCTGGAGATCCATCACACACCCGTCACACACCTGGAGATCCATCACACACCCGTCACACACCTGGAGATCCATCACACACCCGTCACACACCTGGAGATCCATCACACACCCGTCACACACCCATCACACACCCGTCACACACCTGGAGATCCATCACACACCCGTCACACACCTGGAGATCCAACACACACCCGTCACACACCCGTCACACACCTGGAGATCCAACACACGCCCGTCACACACCTGGAGATCCAACACACACCCGTCACACACCTGGAGATCCATCACACGCCCGTCACACACCTGGAGATCCAACACACACCCGTCACACACCTGGAGATCCATCACACACCCGTCACACACCCGTCACACACCTGGAGATCCATCACACACCCGTCACACACCTGGAGATCCATCACACACCCGTCACACACCCATCACACACCCGTCACACACCTGGAGATCCAACACACACCCGTCACACACCTGGAGATCCATCACACACCCGTCACACACCTGGAGATCCATCACACACCCGTCACACACCTGGAGATCCATCACACACCCGTCACACACCTGGAGATCCATCACACACCCGTCACACACCTGGAGATCCAACACACACCCGTCACACACCTGGAGATCCAACACACACCCGTCACACACCTGGAGATCCATCACACACCCGTCACACACCTGGAGATCCATCACACACCCGTCACACACCTGGAGATCCATCACACACCCGTCACACACCTGGAGATCCAACACACACCCGTCACACACCCGTCACACACCTGGAGATCCATCACACACCCGTCACACACCTGGAGATCCAACACACACCCGTCACACACCTGGAGATCCATCACACACCCGTCACACACCTGGAGATCCAACACACACCCGTCACACACCTGGAGATCCATCACACACCCGTCACACACCTGGAGATCCAACACACACCCGTCACACACCCGTCACACACCTGGAGATCCATCACACACCCGTCACACACCTGGAGATCCAACACACACCCGTCACACACCTGGAGATCCAACACACGCCCGTCACACACCTGGAGATCCATCACACACCCGTCACACACCCGTCACACACCTGGAGATCCATCACACACCCGTCACACACCCGTCACACACCTGGAGATCCAACACACACCCGTCACACACCCGTCACACACCTGGAGATCCATCACACACCCGTCACACACCTGGAGATCCATCACACACCCGTCACACACCCGTCACACACCTGGAGATCCAACACACACCCGTCACACACCCGTCACACACCTGGAGATCCAACACACACCCGTCACACACCTGGAGATCCATCACACACCCGTCACACACCCGTCACACACCTGGAGATCCAACACACACCCGTCACACACCCGTCACACACCTGGAGATCCATCACACACCCGTCACACACCTGGAGATCCATCACACACCCGTCACACACCCGTCACACACCTGGAGATCCATCACACACCCGTCACACACCCGTCACACACCTGGAGATCCAACACACACCCGTCACACACCTGGAGATCCATCACACACCCGTCACACACCCGTCACACACCTGGAGATCCAACACACACCCGTCACACACCTGGAGATCCATCACACACCCGTCACACACCTGGAGATCCATCACACACCCGTCACACACCTGGAGATCCATCACACACCCGTCACACACCTGGAGATCCAACACACACCCGTCACACACCTGGAGATCCATCACACACCCGTCACACACCCGTCACACACCTGGAGATCCAACACACACCCGTCACACACCTGGAGATCCATCACACACCCGTCACACACCTGGAGATCCAACACACACCCGTCACACACCTGGAGATCCATCACACACCCGTCACACACCTGGAGATCCAACACACACCCGTCACACACCTGGAGATCCATCACACACCCGTCACACACCCGTCACACACCCGTCACACACCTGTCACACACCTGGAGATCCAACACACA
The DNA here is from genome assembly GCA_033366665.1 of Phoxinus dragarum. Classification (NCBI taxonomy): domain Eukaryota; kingdom Metazoa; phylum Chordata; class Actinopteri; order Cypriniformes; family Leuciscidae; genus Phoxinus; species Phoxinus dragarum. Next base: position 94,758 of record JARPMJ010001776.1, read on the forward strand.
ACCGTCACACACCCGTCACACACCCGTCACACACCTGGAGATCCATCACACACCCGTCACACACCTGGAGATCCATCACACACCCGTCACACACCCGTCACACACCTGGAGATCCAACACACACCCGTCACACACCTGGAGATCCATCACACACCCGTCACACACCTGGTGATCCATCACACACCCGTCACACACCCGTCACACACCCGTCACACACCTGGAGATCCATCACACACCCGTCACACACCTGGAGATCCATCACACACCCGTCACACACCTGGAGATCCAACACACACCCGTCACACACCCGTCACACACCTGGAGATCCATCACACACCCGTCACACACCCGTCACACACCTGGAGATCCATCACACACCCGTCACAAACCCGTCACACACCTGGAGATCCATCACACACCCGTCACAAACCCGTCACGCACCTGGAGATCCAACACACACCCGTCACACACCCGTCACACACCTGGAGATCCATCACACACCCGTCACAAACCCGTCACGCACCTGGAGATCCAACACACACCCGTCACACACCCGTCACACACCCGTCACACACCCGGAGATCCATCACACACCCGTCACACACCCGTCACACACCCGTCACACACCTGGAGATCCATCACACACCCGTCACACACCTGGAGATCCATCACACACCCGTCACACACCCGTCACACACCTGGAGATCCATCACACACCCGTCACACACCCGTCACACACCTGGAGATCCATCACACACCCGTCACACACCCGTCACACACCTGGAGATCCATCACACACCCGTCACACACCCGTCACACACCTGGAGATCTATCACACACCCGTCACACACCCGTCACACACCCGTCACACACCTGGAGATCCATCACACACCCGTCACACACCCGTCACACACCTGGAGATCCATCACACACCCGTCACAAACCCGTCACACACCTGGAGATCCATCACACACCCGTCACAAACCCGTCACGCACCTGGAGATCCAACACACACCCGTCACACACCCGTCACACACCTGGAGATCCATCACACACCCGTCACAAACCCGTCACGCACCTGGAGATCCAACACACACCCGTCACACACCCGTCACACACCCGTCACACACCCGGAGATCCATCACACACCCGTCCACACACCCGTCACACACCCGTCACACACCTGGAGATCCAACACACACCCGTCACACACCTGGAGATCCATCACACACCCGTCACACACCTGGTGATCCATCACACACCCCGTCACACACCCGTCACACACCCGTCACACACCTGGAGATCCATCACACACCCGTCACACACCTGGAGATCCATCACACACCCGTCACACACCTGGAGATCCAACACACACCCGTCACACACCCGTCACACACCTGGAGATCCATCACACACCCGTCACACACCCGTCACACACCTGGAGATCCATCACACACCCGTCACAAACCCGTCACACACCTGGAGATCCATCACACACCCGTCACAAACCCGTCACGCACCTGGAGATCCAACACCACACCCGTCACACACCCGTCACACACTTGGAGATCCATCACACACCCGTCACAAAACCCGTCACGCACCTGGAGATCCAACACACACCCGTCACACACCCGTCACACCCACACCGTCACACACCCGTCACACACCCGGAGATCCATCACACACCCGTCACACACCTGGAGATCCATCACACACCCGTCACACACCCGTCACACACCTGGAGATCCATCACACACCCGTCACACACCTGGTGATCCATCACACACCCGTCACACACCCGTCACACACCTGGAGATCCATCACACACCCGTCACACACCTGGAGATCCATCACACACCCGTCACACACCTGGAGATCCAACACACACCCGTCACACACCCGTCACACACCTGGAGATCCATCACACACCCGTCACACACCCGTCACACACCTGGAGATCCAACACACACCCGTCACGCACCTGGAGATCCAACACACACCCGTCACACACCCGTCACACACCCGGAGATCCATCACACACCCGTCACACACCTGGAGATCCATCACACACCCGTCACACACCCCGTCACACACCTGGAGATCCAACAACACACCCGTCACACACCCGTCACACACCTGGAGATCCATCACAAACCCGTCACACACCCCGTCACACACCTGGAGATCCGTCACACACCCGTCACACACCTGGAGATCCATCACACACCCGTCACACACCTGGAGATCCATCACGCACCCATCACACACCCGTTCACACACCTGGAGATCCGTCACACACCCGTCACACACCTGGAGATCCAACACACACCCGTCACACACCTGGAGATCCATCACACACCCGTCACACACCCCGTCACACACCTGGAGATCCATCACACACCCGTCACACACCTGGAGATCCATCACACACCCCGTCACACACCTGGAGATCCATCACGCACCCGTCACACACCTGGAGATCCATCACACACCCGTCACACACCTGGAGATCCATCACACACCCGTCACACACCTGGAGATCCATCACACACCCGTCACACCACCTGGAGATCCATCACCACCCCGTCACACACCCGTCACACACCCTGGAGATCCATCACACACCCCGTCACACACCTGGAGATCCATCACACACCCGTCACACACCCTGGAGATCCGTCACACCACCCGTCACACACCTGGAGATCCATCACACACCCGTCACACACCTGGAGATCCATCACGCACCCATCACACACCCGTCACACACCTGGAGATCCATCACACACACCCGTCACACACCTGGAGATCCATCACACACCCGTCACACACCTGGAGATCCATCACGCACCCATCACACACCCGTCACACACCCGTCACACACCTGGAGATCCATCACACACCCGTCACACACCTGGAGATCCATCACACACCCCGTCACACACCTGGAGATCCATCACACACCCGTCACACACCTGGAGATCCATCACACACCCGTCACACACCTGGAGATCCATCACACACCCGTCACACACCTGGAGATCCAACACACACCCGTCACACACCTGGAGATCCATCACACACCCGTCACACACCTGGAGATCCATCACACACCCGTCACACACCTGGAGATCCATCACACACCCGTCACACACCTGGAGATCCATCACACACCCGTCACACACCCGTCACACACCTGGAGATCCGTCACACACCCGTCACACACCTGGAGATCCATCACACACCCGTCACACACCTGGAGATCCATCACACACCCGTCACACACCTGGAGATCCATCACACACCCGTCACACACCTGGAGATCCATCACACACCCGTCACACACCCGTCACACACCTGGAGATCCATCACACACCCGTCACACACCCCGTCACACACCTGGAGATCCGTCACACACCCGTCACACACCCGTCACACACCTGGAGATCCATCACACACCCGTCACACACCCGTCACACACCTGGAGATCCATCACACACCCGTCACACACCCGTCACACACCTGGAGATCCGTCACACACCCGTCACACACCCGTCACACACCTGGAGATCCATCACACACCCGTCACACACCCGTCACACGGGGGTGTGCTGACTTATGCACATCACTGTATTTAAATTGAGTTGTTATTTGTAACCTTTAATACCAGCTAACTCTGTAGTCTGTGTTTACAGCATTAGCTGAGATTTTCTTTGAGAAAAATGAACATCTACTGTACCTCATATGTATCCAAACTGAATCAAGATCGGAATAAAACCACAAGAGTTAAATTGAAATGGTAAAATTTGTATCAAGCAATAATAAACGCAGTACCCTACGGCCTAACCCTAACCCTATTATTGCGGTCACTAAACTGAATGAGGTGATGTGTAGCTACTAGGCTACCAAATGTTTTGACAATCACAATAGCCTACACTTTTTTTTAGGTTTGACTATATATATATATATATATCTCTCTTGTGTCTGCTCAGGACGAGGCCACCGAGCTGGTCGTGTTTGTGCTGCACTCTTTAAAGAACAAGAGAGAGACACACATGATGGGAGCGTCTGACGATGAGGACGATGAAGATGACGATGATGAGGACGAGGATGATGAAGATGATGACGAAGAGGTTATATCACAGGTCCGTCAGACGAGTCGGAAACTAACAATTGACATAAAAAGTCATAATCATCAAGACATACTACTAAGTAATTGTTTTGACTTTTTATGTCAAAATTATGTCATAAAAGTTAATTATGAGATGTAAAGTAAGCCATAATTACTATAAGATTATCAATTCAAGTCATCTTCATTTATACAGCGCTTTTAACACTGTAGACTGTTTCAAAGCTGCTATACAGAGATAAACGTATAATTTAAGGGAACAGATTGTTTCGGCTTTATTGCGGTTCTTGAATAATGTTTTCCAGCTAAAGTTAGTTGATTGATTCTCTTCCGTCGCAAGGATCATTAATTATTAAATTAGGGGCCGCTAAGACGACAGCGTTCTCTCTACACACACTTTACACTGAACCTGTGAGAAACACTGATGGTCCACGTGCGCATCAGGAATTAACTCTATAGTTATGTGTGTTTGAATATATGTGCGCATGTTTGTAGTTCTCCACAAACCAAGCCTAAAACTACTTGTCCCTGCCTATAAATTTGATACAGAATTGTATTTTATTTGATCACTACGGGGAGATGCGCGAATTGTCCACAACGCTTTATCTGTAGAGTGGTACAGGGATCCTCCACAGGGAGAGGCTAGTCGGCACTTCAGCGCTGTCATCGGGTCCCAGGCGAAGGTCCTTCCTCAGATCTGGATACGGCAGGAAAACCTCGGGATAAACAAAGACACTAAAATCAGCGTAGACGGCATTCTTCTTATGATGTAACGAGTACATCAGGATTTAAGGGAAGTGTTCCCAGTTCCGGCTGACCTCATCTATGCAGCCGAACATTGAGTTCTAGAAGTCTATAATGAGTTATGTGTATGCTAGGCCGAAGAGATGTGTCTTTAGTCTAGATTTGAACTGACAGAGTGTGTCTGCTTCCCGGACAATGGTAGGAAGACTGTTCCAGAGTTTTGGTGCTAAATAGGAAAAGGATCTACCGCCAGCAGTCGATTCTGATATTCTAGGTATTATTAACTGGCCGGAGTTGTGAGATGGCAGTAGACGTGAAGGACTATAATGCGTTAAGAGCTCGCTCAAGAACTGCGGAGATAAACCAT
>JARPMJ010001776.1:110000-127500 GCA_033366665.1 Phoxinus dragarum
ACTCACACACACACACTCCTCCGGGTCCTCCACTCACACACACATCCGCTTCCTCCGGGTCCTCCACTCACACACACATCCGCTTCCTCCGGGTCCTCCACTCACTCACACACACTCCTCCGGGTCCTCCACTCGCACACACACACTCCTCCGGGTCCTCCACTCGCACACACACACTCCTCCGGGTCCTCCACTCACACACACACACTCCTCCGGGTCCTCCACTCACACACACACACTCCTCCGGGTCCTCCACTCACACACACATCCGCTTCCTCCGGGTCCTCCACTCACACACACACACTCCTCCGGGTCCTCCACTCACACACTCCTCCGGGTCCTCCACTCGCACACACACACTCCTCCGGGTCCTCCACTCACACACACACACTCCTCCGGGTCCTCCACTCACACACACACACTCCTCCGGGTCCTCCACTCACACACACATCCGCTTCCTCCGGGTCCTCCACTCACACACACACACTCCTCCGAATCCTCCACTCACACACACACTCCTCCGAATCCTCCACTCACACACACACTCCTCCGGGTCCTCCACTCACACACACACTCCTCCGGGTCCTCCACTCACACACACACACTCCTCCGAATCCTCCACTCACACACACACTCCTCCGGGGTCCTCCACTCACACACACACTCCTCCGGGTCCTCCACTCACACACACACTCCTCCGGGTCCTCCACTCACACACACACACTCCTCCGAATCCTCCACTCACACACACACTCCTCCGGGTCCTCCACTCACACACACACACTCCTCCGGGTCCTCCACTCACACACACACTCCTCCGGGTCCTCCACTCACACACACACACTCCTCCGAATCCCTCCACTCACACACACACTCCTCCGGGTCCTCCACTCACACACACACTCCTCCGGGTCCTCCACTCACACACACACACTCCTCCGAATCCTCCACTCACACACACACTCCTCCGGGTCCTCCACTCACACACACACACTCCTCCGGGTCCTCCACTCACACACACACTCCTCCGGGTCCTCCACTCACACACACACACTCCTACGAATCCTCCACTCACACACACACTCCTCCGGGTCCTCCACTCACACACACACTCCTCCGGGTCCTCCACTCACACACACACTCCTCCGGGTCCTACACTCACACACACATCCGCTTCCTCACAGTGAGCTTTAAAACAGGACATTCGCCCAGAATCTCTTCTTGGTTTGTGGGCGAGTAGCTAAAAAGTTCTTGATTATTGTCTCTGATCTCAGTTCTGCTGATCTGTCCAGATTCAGTCCCTGATGTCGTCATGTTTCATTGTGTGTGTGTGTGTGTGTCACAGCACGACGAGGTCCCAGCGCTGAGTGTCGGCACCAAGCGGACTCAGAATCAGCTGATCTCGGTCAGCGCCGTGTCCACCTGAGAGAGACGAGACACTGCGTTCAGAACACACACACACACACCTCTGAGGTCTAACACACACACACACACCTCTGAGGTCTAACACACACACTTCTGAGGTCTAACACACACACCTCTGAGGTCTAACACACACACACACACACCTCTGAGGTCTAACACACACACACACACACCTCTAAGGTCTAACACACACACACACACCTCTGAGGTCTAACACACACACACCTCTGAGGTCTAACACACACACACACCTCTGAGGTCTAACACACACACACACACACACCTCTGAGGTCTAACACACACACCTCTGAGGTCTAACACACACACACACCTCTGAGGTCTAACACACACACACACACACACCTCTGAGGTCTAACACACACACACCTCTGAGGTCTAACACACACACACACACACCTCTGAGGTCTAACACACACACACACCTCTGAGGTCTAACACACACACACACACACACACCTCTGAGGTCTAACACACACACACACACACACACCTCTGAGGTCTAACACACACACACACACGCACCTCTGAGGTCTAACACACACACACACACCTCTGAGGTCTAACACACACACACACACACCTCTGAGGTCTAACACACACACACACACACACCTCTGAGGGCTAACACACACACACACCTCTGAGGTCTAACACACACACACACGCACCTCTGAGGTCTAACACACACACATACACACCTCTGAGGTCTAACACACACACATACACACCTCTGAGGTCTAACACACACACACACACACACCTCTGAGGTCTAACACACACACACACCTCTGAGGTCTAACACACACACACACCTCTGAGGTCTAACACACACACGCACCTCTGAGGTCTAACACACACACACACACCTCTGAGGTCTAACACACACACACACACACCTCTGAGGTCTAACACACACACACACACCTCTGAGGTCTAACACACACACACACCTCTGAGGTCTAACACACACACACACACACCTCTGAGGTCTAACACACACACACACACACACCTCTGAGGTCTAACACACACACACCTCTGAGGTCTAACACACACACACACACCTCTGAGGTCTAACACACACACACACGCACCTCTGAGGTCTAACACCAACACACACACACGCACTTCTGAGGTCTAACACACACACACACACACACACACCTCTGAGGTCTAACACACACACACACACATACACACACACACACACACACACACCTCACACACACACATACACACACACACACACACACACCTCTGAGGTCTAACACACACACACACGCACCTCTGAGGTCTAACACACACACACACCTCTGAGGTCTAACACACACACACACCTCTGAGGTCTAACACACACACACACCTCTGAGGTCTAACACACACACACACACACCTCTGAGGTCTAACACACACACACACACACACCTCTGAGGTCTAACACACACACACCTCTGAGGTCTAACACACACACACACACCTCTGAGGTCTAACACACACACGCACCTCTGAGGTCTAACACCAACACACACACACGCACTTCTGAGGTCTAACACACACACACACACACACACACCTCTGAGGTCTAACACACACACACACACATACACACACACACACCTCACACACACACATACACACACACACACCTCTGAGGTCTAACACACACACACACGCACCTCTGAGGTCTAACACACACACACACCTCTGAGGTCTAACACACACACGCACCTCTGAGGTCTAACACACACACACACACCTCTGAGGTCTAACACACACACACACCTCTGAGGTCTAACACACACACACACCTCTGAGGTCTAACACACACACACCTCTGAGGTCTAACACACACACACACACCTCTGAGGTCTAACACACACACGCACCTCTGAGGTCTAACACACACACACACACACACACACACCTCTGAGGTCTAACACACACACACACACATACACACACACACACACACACCTCACACACACACATACACACACACACACACACACACCTCTGAGGTCTAACACACACACACACGCACCTCTGAGGTCTAACACACACACACACCTCTGAGGTCTAACACACACACACACACACACACCTCTGAGGTCTAACACACACACACACGCACCTCTGAGGTCTAACACACACACACACACACACCTCTGAGGTCTAACACACACACACACACACACACCTCTGAGGTCTAACACACACACGCACCTCTGAGGTCTAACACACACACACACACACACGCACCTCTGAGGTCTAACACACATACACACACACACATACACACACCTCTGAGGTCTAACACACACACACACGCACCTCTGAGGTCTAACACACACACACACACACCTCTGAGGTCTAACACACACACACACACACCTCTGAGGTCTAACACACACACACACACCTCTGAGGTCTAACACACACACACGCACCTCTGAGGTCTAACACACACACACACACACACACCTCTGAGGTCTAACACACACACACACACACCTCTGAGGTCTAACACACACACACACACACGCACCTCTGAGGTCTAACACACACACACACACACGCACCTCTGAGGTCTAACACACACACACACACACACACCTCTGAGGTCTAACACACACACACACACACCTCTGAGGTCTAACACACACACACACACACGCACCTCTGAGGTCTAACACACACACACACACACCTCTGAGGTCTAACACACACACACACACATACACACACACACACACACCTCACACACACACATACACACACACACACACACACACCTCTGAGGTCTAACACACACACACACGCACCTCTGAGGTCTAACACACACACACACCTCTGAGGTCTAACACACACACACACACACACACCTCTGAGGTCTAACACACACACACACGCACCTCTGAGGTCTAACACACACACACACACACACCTCTGAGGTCTAACACACACACACACACACACACCTCTGAGGTCTAACACACACACGCACCTCTGAGGTCTAACACACACACACACACACACGCACCTCTGAGGTCTAACACACATACACACACACACATACACACACCTCTGAGGTCTAACACACACACACACACGCACCTCTGAGGTCTAACACACACACACACACACCTCTGAGGTCTAACACACACACACACACACCTCTGAGGTCTAACACACACACACACACCTCTGAGGTCTAACACACACACACGCACCTCTGAGGTCTAACACACACACACACACACACACACCTCTGAGGTCTAACACACACACACACACACCTCTGAGGTCTAACACACACACACGCACCTCTGAGGTCTAACACACACACACGCACCTCTGAGGTCTAACACACACACACACACACACACCTCTGAGGTCTAACACACACACACACACACCTCTGAGGTCTAACACACACACACACACACACGCACCTCTGAGGTCTAACACACACACACACACACACCTCTGAGGTCTAACACACACACACACACACGCACCTCTGAGGTCTAACACACACACACACGCACCTCTGAGGTCTAACACACACACACACACACACACACCTCTGAGGTCTAACACACACACACACACCTCTGAGGTCTAACACACACACACACACACACACACACACACACCTCTGAGGTCTAACACACACACACACACACACACACACCTCTGAGGTCTAACACACACACACACACACACGCACCTCTGAGGTCTAACACACACACACACACACACACACACCTCTGAGGTCTAACACACACACACACACACACCTCTGAGGTCTAACACACACACACACACACACACACACACACACACCTCTGAGGTCTAACACACACACACACACCTCTGAGGTCTAACACACACACACACACACACACGCACCTCTGAGGTCTAACACACACACACACACACACCTCTGAGGTCTAACACACACACACACACACACACGCACCTCTGAGGTCTAACACACACACACACACACACGCACCTCTGAGGTCTAACACACACACACACACACCTCTGAGGTCTAACACACACACACACACACACACGCACCTCTGAGGTCTAACACACACACACACACACGCACCTCTGAGGTCTAACACACACACACACACCTCTGAGGTCTAACACACACACACACGCACCTCTGAGGTCTAACACACACACACACACACACGCACCTCTGAGGTCTAACACACACACACACACACACGCACCTCTGAGGTCTAACACACACACACACACACACACGCACCTCTGAGGTCTAACACACACACACACACACACGCACCTCTGAGGTCTAACACACACACACACACACCTCTGAGGTCTAACACACACACACACACACACACGCACCTCTGAGGTCTAACACACACACACACACACGCACCTCTGAGGTCTAACACACACACACACACCTCTGAGGTCTAACACACACACACACGCACCTCTGAGGTCTAACACACACACACACACACACGCACCTCTGAGGTCTAACACACACACACACACACACGCACCTCTGAGGTCTAACACACACACACACACACACGCACCTCTGAGGTCTAACACACACACACACACACACGCACCTCTGAGGTCTAACACACACACACACACACCTCTGAGGTCTAACACACACACACACGCACCTCTGAGGTCTAACACACACACACACACACACGCACCTCTGAGGTCTAACACACACACACACACACACGCACCTCTGAGGTCTAACACACACACACACACACACGCGCACCTCTGAGGTCTAACACACACACACACACACACGCACCTCTGAGGTCTAACACACACACACACACACGCGCACCTCTGAGGTCTAACACACACACACACACGCACCTCTGAGGTCTAACACACACACACACACACACACACGCACCTCTGAGGTCTAACACACACACACGCGCACCTCTGAGGTCTAACACACACACACACACACACACACACACACGCACCTCTGAGGTCTAACACACACACACACACGCGCACCTCTGAGGTCTAACACACACACACACACACACACACACCTCTGAGGTCTAACACACACACACACGCACCTCTGAGGTCTAACACACACACACACACACACACACACCTCTGAGGTCTAACACACACACACACACACCTCTGAGGTCTAACACACACACACACGCACCTCTGAGGTCTAACACACACACACACGCACCTCTGAGGTCTAACACACACACACACGCACCTCTGAGGTCTAACACCAGGCTGTGGTTTAGATGAGAGATGATGTTCCCTTCTTCGCTGAGACTCCAGCGCTGGTTCACACGCCCATGTCCTTCCCACAATGCCACTCTGGCTCCGGCGCAGGCCTTGGCCCCGATCACACACAGACAGCCGCGCAGCGCCTGCACACACACACACACACACGACGACTGAATCACTGCGAACCGTCAGCGGAGAGTCTGTGAAGTTCAGCACTCCTGCTTCTGACACACAACATCACATGACCGCAAAACTCGGTTTCTGAAAACTGACAAAACGAAACACAGATACGCAGTCTTGCTCAAGATGAAGTGTGCGTCAAACAGAGCGTGAACACTTCTGCAGCGAACGCTTTCTCTCGGACCGTACCAGGAACACAACGTACCGCTTTACAATACGGTTCATTAGTTAACATGAACTGAAAATGAACAATACTTCTACAGCATTTATTCATATTATTATAAAACATATAAATATATATTTATATAAAAAACTGGACTAGTAATTTCCTACTACTAAATTCAGAAAAAACAGAGATTCTAATTATTGGACGAAAAACTTCAACACGTAATAACCTAGAGTACTGTCTAACACTTGATGCTGCGTCGGTTAGGAACCTGTGTGTGTGTGTGTGTGTGTGTGCTCTTTGATACCAATCCTTCATTTGAAAGTCACGTGTCTAGTATCTGTAAAACCGCTTTCTTCCATCTTAAAAATATATCTAAATTACGTCATATGCTCTCATTGACAAATGCGGAACAGTTAGTTCATGCGTTCATGAGCTCAAGGCTAGATTATTGTAATGCTCTACTGGGTGGTTGCCCTGCACGCTTAACAAACAAACTACAGCGAGTTCAAAACGCAGCAGCTCGAGTTCTTACCAGAACCAGGAAGTATGACCATATTAGCCCCGTTCTGTCAACACTGCATTGGCTGCCTATTAAACATCGTATACATTTTTAAATATTGCTGATCACTTACAAAGCACTAAATGGTTTATCTCCGCAGTTCTTGAGCGAGCTCTTAACGCATTATAGTCCTTCACGTCTACTGCCATCTCAAAATTGGTTTGTGGAGAATTACAAACATGCGCACATATATTCAAACACACATAACTATAGAGTTAATTCCTGATGCGCACGTGAGCATCAGTGTTTCTCACAGGTTCAGTGTAAAGTGTGTGTAGAGAGAACGCTGTCGTCTTAGCGGCCCCTAATTTAATAACTAATGATCCTTTCGACGGAAGAGAATCAATCAACTAACTTTAGCTGGAAAACATTATTCAAGAACCGCAATAAAGCCGAAACAATCTGTTCCCTTAAATTATACGTTTATCTCTGTAAAGCAGCTTTGAAACAGTCTACAGTGTTAAAAGCGCTGTATAAATGAAGATGACTTGACTTATTACTATGGTAAGTACATGTAACATATGTAACAAGGACACTGTAAAATAAAGTGTTACCCAAATGTATTGCTCATGGTTAGCTCATGTTAGTTAATACATTAACTAATGTTAACTAATGAACCTTATTGTAAAGTGTTACCAATGCAATTTCAACCGAGGGGGAACAACTAATATCCAAGGAGACGGTTAGTGAAGTTCAGCGCATTCTTTGGTTTAGAATGACAGAAGAATATTCTCTGAACACACGTGTGTTGGACTGACCGTGTTCTTCAGGAGTCCGCCGGTGAAGATCCAGCGCTGTGTGTCCAGAGAGCGGTCAGCGGGACACAGGGAGAGTTTGGCTGGGAAAGAGCCGTCTTTGCTCTCGCTGGTCAGAACTGAATCCAGAGCTCGACTCCGCACATGAACCAACACTTTCGGCTGAGGAGATTTAAACCCAGACAAGAAGACATTTACTTGCCTCAAAGCTTCAGTGCTTTCGACAACCGCTTCACTGCACACTAAGTCGAGCACTGTAATGGCGATTTTAATCTTTTATTTCTTATTCTGTTCCTAATGATTTAACAGATTAATGCTGTATGTTCTCTATCTGTATTCTGAGTTTCCTGATGTAACGTTGGTTCAGCTGGAGGGAGGTGTGAGCCCGAGAATGATCTGTATCTTAAGTTTCCATGCTGGGGGAAGATGTTCCTTCTTGTGTAAACGGTGGGTTTATAATATACGGTGGGTTTATATAACGATGGGGGTTGATAGATTCCCTTGCATTATAAAGTAGCAGGCCAATCTCTCTGGAGGAGGAGGACAGGAGTGCCAGTGTCTGTCTGTCTCTGACCCTGGCTGCAAGGCTGGAGTCAGGGAACCATTTTCTTGCATGAATAAATTACTTTTCTTTTAAATACAATTTGGATCTTGACGTCTCTTTGCCTGGGAATGCTGAGTTTAGTAATTGTTTTATGCCACAACAAGCGCACATGAAAGCAAACGGAAACACTACGATCATGTGCAGACTAATAATAACGACACACACTACTTAAAAAATAATGTTGTTTAGGGCAATTGCCCGTTATTTTCATTAATTCCAACCATTGATATTAAAGTACTTTAATGGGTTAGTTCACCCAAAAATTAAAATTCTGTTAGTAATTACTCACCCTCATGTTGTTCCATGTTATTTTCCCTTTATATTATATTTATACGTTTGCTATTCAAAATAAGGCTTTGGTCATATCGGTCACACCTACTTTTGCCAGTATGAACAAAAACCGTGACGCGATCATATGACGTTTTTGTCATTGCCCACCATCACGTCAGTTCAGCCAAGCTCTGCGATCTCTGAAAAACTGTGTAATAAAGTGTGTATTCTGCTAAATCAGTCATTGTGTTTACACTGTTAGTTATGATGAGAGCGTTCGTGAGCGGATTTCTTCTGCGCCATTGTAACCAATCACAGACGTTAATGCAGTGGCCAATCACTGTTCACGGTGGACATCTGGTGTGAACCCAGTCCATACAGAACCTGTAATTGTCATTTTTCACGATCAGTTAATTGTGATTATTTTTTGCACTGACCTGTTTGAGAGGCTTCAGCGACCCGATGGTCTCCCAGCCGCTCCGATCGCCCCACACCGGATATTCTCCAGGCTGCACGAGCATCTGGCGGCCCTTAAAACGAGCGTATTCAAACGCGACCCACCTGTGAGACGACAGCGTGTTCGTCACCCTGACCGAGAGCATTATTAACAGGAACAGCGAGTAGTGAAGGAGCTCTTACATGCCGCTGGTGACTCTCAGAGACTGGCTGAAGAAGTGGCTCATGCTCTCCACGTCTGAGAAACATGTTTCCTCAAGGCCCTCGAAAACCGCTGAGAGAAAACAGACTCGCGGACGGCTCCGTGAAACTCTGAACCCAGAAACACATACGAATGTCACGGGAAGCATGTTTATTTCTTGTGTCATCTGTCATCTGCTGTCATCGACTCACGTATGGAATGGGCTTTAAAGACTTGATGGCGCTCGATAAACAGCCACAGGAAGTGAGGTCAGGGTAAAGACCCTCCCCCAGGATATACTGGTTCCCAGAATATCCCTCCTCATCGAACAGCAGCCAGTTTCCTCGGATCACCCTGAAGGACGTGAAGCCTGTTACGCCACAGTCGCTCTCAAACTCGCGGCTCTCTCCGCTGTACCGCGTCTGGCTGTAGGCTCGTAACTGCGGTCAGAGAGAAACACGTTAGCGGCGCTCAGAGAGAAACACGTTAGGGGCGCTCAGAGAGAAACACGTTAGCGGCGCTCGGAGAGAAACACGTTAGCGGCGCTCAGAGAGAAACACGTTAGCGGCGCTCCGAGAGAAACACGTTAGCGGCGCTCAGAGAGAAACACGTTAGCGGCGCTCAGAGAGAAACACGTTAGCGGCGCTCAGAGAGAAACACGTTAGCGGCGCTCGGAGAGAAACACGTTAGCGGCGCTCAGAGAGAAACACGTTAGCGGCGCTCAGAGAGAAACACGTTAACGGCGCTCGGAGAGAAACACGTTAGCGGCGCTCGGAGAGAAACACGTTAGCGGCGCTCAGAGAGAAACACGTTAGCGGCGCTCAGAGAGAAACACGTTAGCGGCGCTCAGAGAGAAACACGTTAGCGGCGCTCAGAGAGAAACACGTTAGCGGCGCTCAGAGAGAAACACGTTAGCGGCGATCAGAGAGAAACACGTTAGCGGCGCTCAGAGAGAAACACGTTAGCGGCGCTCAGAGAGAAACACGTTAACGGCGATCAGAGAGAAACACGTTAACGGCGCTCAGAGAGAAACACATTAGCGGCGCTCAGAGAGAAACACATTAGCGGCGCTCAGAGAGAAACACGTTAGCGGCGCTCAGAGAGAAACACGTTAGCGGCGCTCAGAGAGAAACACGTTAACGGCGCTCAGAGAGAAACACGTTAGCGGCGCTCAGAGAGAAACACGTTAACGGCGATCAGAGAGAAACACGTTAACGGCGCTCAGAGAGAAACACGTTAGCGGCGCTCAGAGAGAAACACGTTAGCGGCGATCAGAGAGAAACACGTTAGCGGCGATCAGAGAGAAACACGTTAGCGGCGCTCAGAGAGAAACACGTTAGCGGCGCTCAGAGAGAAACACGTTAGCGGCGCTCAGAGAGAAACACGTTAACGGCGCTCAGAGAGAAACACGTTAACGGCGATCAGAGAGAAACACGTTAACGGCGCTCAGAGAGAAACACGTTAGCGGCGCTCAGAGAGAAACACGTTAGCGGCGCTCAGAGAGAAACACGTTAGGGGCGCTCAGAGAGAAACACGTTAGGGGCGCTCAGAGAGAAACGCGTTAGGGGCGCTCAGAGAGAAACACGTTAGCGGCGCTCGGAGAGAAACACGTTAGCGGCGCTCAGAGAGAAACACGTTAGCGGCGCTCAGAGAGAAACACGTTAGCGGCGCTCGGAGAGAAACACGTTAGCGGCGCTCGGAGAGAAACACGTTAGCGGCGCTCAGAGAGAAACACGTTAGCGGCGCTCAGAGAGAAACACGTTAACGGCGCTCGGAGAGAAACACGTTAGCGGCGCTCGGAGAGAAACACGTTAGCGGCGCTCGGAGAGAAACACGTTAGCGGCGCTCAGAGAGAAACACGTTAACGGCGATCAGAGAGAAACACGTTAACGGCGCTCAGAGAGAAACACATTAGCGGCGCTCAGAGAGAAACACATTAGCGGCGCTCAGAGAGAAACACGTTAGCGGCGCTCAGAGAGAAACACGTTAGCGGCGCTCAGAGAGAAACACGTTAGCGGCGCTCAGAGAGAAACACGTTAGCGGCGCTCAGAGAGAAACACGTTAGCGGCGCTCAGAGAGAAACACGTTAACGGCGCTCAGAGAGAAACACGTTAGCGGCGCTCAGAGAGAAACACGTTAACGGCGATCAGAGAGAAACACGTTAACGGCGATCAGAGAGAAACACGTTAACGGCGCTCAGAGAGAAACACGTTAGCGGCGCTCAGAGAGAAACGCGTTAGCGGCGCTCAGAGAGAAACGCGTCAGCGGCGCTCAGAGAGAAACACGTTAGCGGCGCTCAGAGAGAAACACGTTAGCGGCGCTCAGAGAGACCCTAACCCTAGCGGCGCTCAGAGAGAAACACGTTAGCGGCGTTCAGAGAGAAACACGTTAGCGGCGCTCAGAGAGAAACACGTTAGCGGCACTCGGAGAGAAACACGTTAGCGGCGCTCAGAGAGACCCTAACCCTAGCGGCACTCAGAGAGAAACACGTTAGCGGCGCTCAGAGAGAAACACGTTAGCGGCGCTCAGAGAGAAACACATTAGCGGCGCTCAGAGAGACCCTAACCCTAGCGGCGCTCAGAGAGAAACACGTTAGCGGCGCTCAGAGAGACCCTAACCCTAGCGGCGCTCAGAGAGAAACACGTTAGCGGCGCTCAGAGAGAAACACGTTAGCGGCGCTCAGAGAGAAACACGTTAGCGGCGCTCAGAGAGACCCTAACCCTAGCGGCACTCAGAGAGAAACACGTTAGCGGCGCTCAGAGAGACCCTAACCCTAGCGGCGCTCAGAGAGAAACACGTTAGCGGCGCTCAGAGAGAAACACGTTAGCGGCGCTCAGAGAGAAACACGTTAGCGGCGCTCAGAGAGAAACACGTTAGCGGCGCTCAGAGAGAAACACGTTAGCGGCGCTCAGAGAGACCCTAACCCTAGCGGCACTCAGAGAGAAACACGTTAGCGGCGCTCAGAGAGAAACACGTTAGCGGCGCTCAGAGAGAAACACGTTAGCGGCGCTCAGAGAGACCCTAACCCTAGCGGCGCTCAGAGAGAAACACGTTAGCGGCGCTCAGAGAGACCCTAACCCTAGCAGCGCTCAGAGAGAAACACGTTAGCGGCGCTCAGAGAGAAACACGTTAGCGGCGCTCAGAGAGAAACACGTTAGCGGCGCTCAGAGAGACCCTAACCCTAGCGGCACTCAGAGAGAAACACGTTAGCGGCGCTCAGAGAGACCCTAACCCTAGCGGCGCTCAGAGAGAAACACGTTAGCGGCGCTCAGAGAGAAACACGTTAGCGGCGCTCAGAGAGAAACACGTTAGCGGCGCTCAGAGAGAAACACGTTAGCGGCGCTCAGAGAGAAACACGTTAGCGGCGCTCAGAGAGAAACACGTTAGCGGCGCTCAGAGAGAAACACGTTAGCGGCGCTCAGAGAGAAACACGTTAGCGGCGCTCAGAGAGAAACACGTTAGCGGCGCTCAGAGAGAAACACGTTAGCGGCGCTCAGAGAGAAACACGTTAGCGGCGCTCAGAGAGAAACACGTTAGCGGCGCTCAGAGAGAAACACGTTAGCGGCGCTCAGAGAGAAACACGTTAGCGGCGCTCAGAGGAGAAACACGTTAGCGGCGCTCAGAGAGAAACACGTTAGCGGCGCTCAGAGAGAAACACGTTAGCGGCGCTCAGAGAGAAACACGTTAGCGGCGCTCAGAGAGAAACACGTTAA
Source organism: Phoxinus dragarum (assembly GCA_033366665.1). Taxonomy (NCBI): domain Eukaryota; kingdom Metazoa; phylum Chordata; class Actinopteri; order Cypriniformes; family Leuciscidae; genus Phoxinus; species Phoxinus dragarum. Next base: position 123,629 of record JARPMJ010001776.1, read on the forward strand.
CGGCGCTCAGAGAGAAACACGTTAGCGGCGCTCAGAGAGAAACACGTTAGCGGCGCTCAGAGAGAAACACGTTAGCGGCGCTCAGAGAGAAACACGTTAGCGGCGCTCAGAGAGAAACACGTTAGCGGCGCTCAGAGAGAAACACGTTAACGGCGCTCAGAGAGAAACACGTTAGCGGCGCTCAGAGAGAAACACGTTAGCGGCGCTCAGAGAGAAACACGTTAGCGGCGCTCAGAGAGAAACACGTTAGCGGCGCTCAGAGAGAAACACGTTAGCGGCGCTCAGAGAGAAACACGTTAACGGCGCTCAGAGAGAAACACGTTAGCGGCGCTCAGAGAGAAACACGTTAGCGGCGCTCAGAGAGAAACACGTTAGGGGCGCTCAGAGAGAAACACGTTAACGGCGCTCAGAGAGAAACACGTTAGCGGCGCTCAGAGAGAAACACGTTAGCGGCGCTCCGAGAGAAACACGTTAGCGGCGCTCAGAGAGAAACACTTTAGGCAAGGCAAGTTTATTTATATAGCACATTTCATACACAGTGGTAATTCAAAGTGCTTTACATAAAAAAAAAAATTTAAAAAAAAAACGCATTCATATTAACGTTGACAGCACTAATATATATATTTATATCCTCTGAATATCAGTACTACATTAAACAACTATATATAATGTTGAATATAATGTATAATAATGCAGTGGGGGAATATTTATGTCTGATAATGCCAGATGTCAGATGTTACCAGTAAAAGTGGCCGACATTATATTAAAGGGCGCCTATTATGGAATTTTGAAATTTACCTTTCATGTAGTGTGTAACATAGATCTAAGTGAACAAAAACATCCTGCAAAGTTTGAAATATGAAAGTGCACCGTATATAAAGTTATTGTCTTTCAAAAGTAAGAGTCGACTCTGAGTCATTTTTATGAATCGTTAGAAGACCGAAGCTTTTTCTCTGACTAGATGACATCAACTTGTCAAGTTATTTGAATACGATACGCCCACTTATTGCGCTCCAAGGCCAGCAGGGAAACATCATGGCGACGAGACGCTGCGTTCTGAAGTGCGGCTCAAAAGCAAACTTTTTTCATCTGCCCAAGGAGGAGCATTTGAAGACTAAGTGGCTACAATTCATATATACAACTATACCACAGAAGTATAGTCCGAGCCTGTGCTTTGTTCGCGCCATTTTGAAGACGATTGCTTTTTAAATGCAATCAAGCTTGGATTCGCGAGCCGGCTGATATTGAAGGTATCCGTATCACAACCTGTAAGTGTTATTAATAATTGTTGCTTTTATATTTTATGTACCATGCTTAATTATTATTTTGTTTGTTGTGTAAGCACCGTTAGCTTCTAGGTCTTCAATGGCAATTGTATTGAGATATGTGAAGTGTTTGTCGTTGTTTTCGGAGTTGTCTTAAAGAATAGAGTAATACCTCGTAGTAACGTAACTGCATTTTTTATTATTATTTTTTATTATAAAAACGTTATGTTTATGCATCGGGCTAATGCAAACAAAGACTGATTGTGCTTTTACAATATGAACTCTGGGCTATGCTCGCTAACATAACATTAAATTCTTTCTTATTTTAGTTTTTTACTACAAACAACAAAGCAGTGGACTATAATCATTATTATAACACGATTTAATTGATAAAAGCATCATTGTACTCCGTGTTAAACAATAAGTATTATCTCTGTAAACACTGCTGGGTCTTCTGACCAATCGCAGATTAGCGGTCGCGCAAAGGAGGGGTTTGGGAAAATGAGTCGTTGAACGAATCATTTGGGAGTCGGTGAGCAAATCAGGTAAAAATAAATGCATATTATACGACAACAAAAGTGTTTTTTTGTCATTGCATGCACGTAAAACTGTTGTTGGGGACTCCCTAAACAACATTAGGAACATTTTAAATGTCATAATAGGGGCCCTTTAAAATGATCACAAGAAATAAGAATAATTAAAACAGTTTAGAAAATAAAATAAAATACAGTGCAAACAGTCGGACGCACAGTGGCACAGCTCATTCAGTAAATGCTAAGCTAAACAGAAGTGTTTTGAGTCTGGATTTGAATGTGGCTACAGTAGGAGCACACCTGATCTCTTCTGGAAGCTGGTTCAGCTGCGGCTGCATAATAATAATTCATTACATTTATATAGCGCTTTATCTGAGACCTCAAAGCGCTTTACATAGAAGGGGGGAATCTCCTCAACCACCACCAGTGTGCAGCTCCACCTGATGATGCGACGGCAGCCATATTGCGCCAGAACGCCCACCACACACCAGCTTACTGGCGGAGAGGAGACAGTGATGAAGCCAATCAGTGTATGGGGATGATGAGGAGGCCATGATGGACAGAGGCCACAGGGCATATTTGGCCAGGATGCCGGGGTTACACCGCTACTCTTTTTTGAAGGACATCTGGGATTTTTAATGACCACAGAGAGTCAGGACCTCGGTTTAACGTCTCATCCGAAGGACGGAAGTGGAACCTTATATTATAGCTAAAAGCGGACTCTCCTTGCTTTGAGTGAACTCTTGGTATTTCTAGTTGATGTGATCCTAATGATCTGAGTGTTCTGTTGGGTTTATATTCAGTGAGCATATCTGCAATGTATTGAGGACCTAGGCCATTAAATGATTTATATACCATTAATAATACTTTAAAATCAATCCTAAATGTGACTGGGAGCCAGTGTAAAGACCTGAGGACTGGTGTGATGTGCTCATGTGTTCTGGTTCTGCTCAGCGTTCTGTACGAGCTGCAACGGTCTCCAGTGAGGAGTCCAGTACAATAATCCACCCTGCTGGTGATGAAAGCATGCACACGTTTCTCTAAGTCCCTGACTGGAAACAAAGCCTCTAATTCTTGCAATATTCTTCAGATGATAATATGCTGATTTAGTTATTGATTTGACATGACTACTGAAGCTAAGGTCTGACTCTAGAGACACACAAGATTCCTGACTTGATGTTTAGTGTTTGACCTCTAGAGTGAAGGTATGCGTTCACCTTGAGAACTTCATCTTTGTTTCCAAACACAATGACTTCAGTTTTGTCTTTGTTTAACTGAAGAAAGTTTTGGCAATCCAACTGTTTACTTCATCAATGCATTGGAACAGGGAGTCAATGGGGCTGTAATCGTTAGGCGATAGGGCTAAGTAGATCTGTGTGTGTGTGTGTGTGTGTGTGTGTGTGTGTGTGTGTGTGTGTGTGTGTGTGTGTGTGTGTGTGTGTGTGTGTCGTCTGCATAGCTGTGGTAAGAGATTTGGTTCTTTCTCATTATTTGGCTCATTGGAAGCATGTACAGGTTGAATAGGAGTGGCGCAAGAATTGAGCCTTGAGGAACTCCGCATGTCATGGATGTCATGACAACCAATGTAAAACTGTTCCCCTAACTCCATTTATGTGCATAATAAAGTGTAAAAACTGTAAGATATGTCAACATTTTAACGCTTTGAAGTTAATTAAAAATATTTTTATCATTACAAGTTCTAACCCAGTGCTTACATTTAAGGCATTTTCTCTCAAAAAATCATGTTGTCACTTGGCACACAATGAATCTTGGGATCTGCTAAGCTTTCACCGGGACGCGTGGTGTGTGTGTGTGTGTGTGTGTGTGTGTGATGCAATGACGCTTCGAGTGACGCAGCCTCTGAATATTGTTAGCAAGACATGAAATGCAAACATACCAAACACTGTGGTTCCACGATCCGAGACACTTCCTGTGGAGAGAAGCATCAATGAAAGTCTGTCATGCACCCTGTATCTACACACACTCTTGAGTTGAAGCACGTCTGTGTGTGTGTGTGTGTGTGTGTGATGGGCAGGTTTAGGGATAGGGGCAGTGTAAGGGGAGAGAATATACA
>JARPMJ010001776.1:135000-142500 GCA_033366665.1 Phoxinus dragarum
ACACACACACACTCCTGCCACTGTACGCCACCCACCTGAAACACACACACCACACCACACACACACACACACTCCTGCCACTGTACGCCACCCACCTGAAACACACACACCACACACACACACACAACACACACACACACACACATCAGACTCCCTGCCACTGTACACCACCCACCTGAAACACACACACCACACACACACACACACACACACTCCTGCCACTGTACGCCACCCACCTGAAACACACACACCACACACACACACACACACACACACACACACACACACACACATCAGACTCCTGCCACTGTACGCCACCCACCTGACACACACACACACACACACACATCAGACTCCTGCCACTGTATGCCACCCACCTGAAACACACACCACACACACACACACACACACACTCCTGCCACTGTACGCCACCCACCTGAAACACACACACACACACCAGACTCCTGCCACTGTACGCCACCCACCTGAAACGCACACACACACACACATCAGACTCCTGCCACTGTACGCCACCCACCTGAAACACACACACACACACACATCAGACTCCTGCTACTGTACGCCACCCACCTGACACACACACACACACACACACATCAGACTCCTGCCACTGTATGCCACCCACCTGAAACACACACACCAAACACACACACACTCCTGCCACTGTACGCCACCCACCTGAAACACACACACACACACACATCAGACTCCTGCCACTGTACGCCACCCACCTGAAACACACACACCACACACACACGACTCCTGCCACTGTACACCACCCACCTGAAACACACACACACATACACACATCAGACTCCTGCCACTGTACGCCACCCACCTGAAACACACACACACCACACACACACACACACCAGACTCCTGCCACTGTACGCCACCCACCTGAAACACACACACACATCAGACTCCTGCCACTGTACACCACCCACCTGAAACACACACACACACATACACACATCAGACTCCTGCCACTGTACGCCACCCCACCTGAAACACACACACACCACACACACACACACACCAGACTCCTGCCACTGTACGCCACCCACCTGAAACACACACACACCACACACACACACACACCAGACTCCTGCCACTGTACGCCACCCACCTGAAACACACACACACCACACACACACACATCAGACTCCTGCCACTGTACGCCCACCCACCTGAAACACACACACACACACACACACACACATCAGACTCCTGCCACTGTACGCCACCCACCTGAAACACACACACACACACACATCAGACTCCTGCCACTGTACGCCACCCACCTGAAACACACACACACACACACACACACATCAGACTCCTGCCACTGTACACCACCCACCTGAAACACACACACACACACATCAGACTCCTGCCACTGTATGCCACCCACCTGAAACACACACACACCACACACACACACATCAGACTCCTGCCACTGTACGCCACCCACCTGAAACACACACACCACACACACACACACACACACACATCAGACTCCTGCCACTGTACACCACCCACCTGAAACACACACACACACACACACACACATCAGACTCCTGCCACTGTACGCCACCCACCTGAAACACACACACCACACACACACATCAGACTCCTGCCACTGTACGCCACCCACCTGAAACACACACACACCACACACACATCAGACTCCTGCCACTGTACGCCACCCACCTGAAACACACACACACATCAGACTCCTGCCACTGTACGCCACCCACCTGAAACACACACACACACACACACATCAGACTCCTGCCACTGTACACCACCCACCTGAAACACACACACACAAACACACACATCAGACTCCTGCCACTGTACGCCACCCACCTGAAAAACACACACACCACACACACACCACACACACATCAGACTCCTGCCACTGTACGCCACCCACCTGAAACACACACACCACACACACACACATCAGACTCCTGCCACTGTACGCCACCCACCTGAAACACACACACACCACACACACATCAGACTCCTGCCACTGTACGTCACCCACCTGAAACACACACACACACACACACACATCAGACTCCTGCCACTGTACGCCACTCACCTGAAACACACACACCACACACATTAGACTCCTGCCACTGTATGCCACCCACCTGAAACACACACACACACACACACACACATCAGACTCTTGCCACTGTACGCCACCCACCTGAAACACACACACACACACACACATCAGACTCCTGCCACTGTACGCCACCCACCTGAAACACACACACACCACACACATATCAGACTCCTGCCACTGTACGTCACCCACCTAAAACACACACACACACACACACACATCAGACTCCTGCCACTGTACGCCACCCACCTGAAACACACACACACACACACACACATCAGACTCCTGCCACTGTACGCCACCCACCTGAAACACACACACACACACACACACACACACACATCAGACTCCTGCCACTGTACGCCACCCACCTGAAACACACACACACATCAGACTCCTGCCATTGTACGCCACCCACCTGAAACACACACACACACACACACACACATCAGACTCCTGCCATTGTACGCCACCCACCTGAAACACACACACACATCAGACTCCTGCCACTGTACGCCACCAACCTGGAACACACACACACACACACATCAGACTCCTGCCACTGTACGCCACCAACCTGGAACACACACACACACACACATCAGACTCCTGCCACTGTACGCCACCCACCTGAAACACACACACACACACACACACATCAGACTCCTGCCACTGTACGCCACCCACCTGAAACACACACACACACACACACACACACACACACATCAGACTCCTGCCACTGTACGCCACCCACCTGAAACACACACACACATCAGACTCCTGCCATTGTACGCCACCCACCTGAAACACACACACACACACACACACACATCAGACTCCTGCCATTGTACGCCACCCACCTGAAACACACACACACATCAGACTCCTGCCACTGTACGCCACCAACCACTGGAACACACACACACACACACATCAGACTCCTGCCACTGTACGCCACCAACCTGGAACACACACACACACACACATCAGACTCCTGCCACTGTACGCCACCCCACCTGAAACACACACACACACACACACACACACACACATCAGACTCCTGCCACTGTATGCCACCCACCTGAAACACACACACCACACACACACATCAGACTCCTGCCATTGTACGCCACCCACCTGAAACACACACACACACACACACACACACATCAGATTCCTGCCACTGTACGCCACCAACCTGAAACACACACACCACACACACACACACACACGACTCCTGCCACTGTACGCCACCCACCCTGAAACACACACACACACACACATCAGACTCCTGCCACTGTACGCCACCCACCTGAAACACACACACACACACACACACACACACACACACACACACACACACACACACATCAGACTCCTGCCACTGTACGCCACCCACCTGAAACACACACACACACACACACACACCAGACTCCTTCCACTGTACGCCACCCACCTGAAACACACACACACACACACACACACGACTCCTGCCACTGTACGCCACCCACCTGAAACACACACACACACACACACACACATCAGACTCCTGCCACTGTACGCCACCCACCTGAAACACACACAACACACACACACATCAGACTCCTGCCACTGTACGCCACCCACCTGAAACACACACACCACACACACACACATCAGACTCCTGCCACTGTACACCACCCACCTGAAACACACACACACACACACATCAGACTCCTGCCACTGTACGCCACCCACCTGAAACACACACACACACACACACACACACACACACACACACACATCAGACTCCTGCCACTGTACGCCACCCACCTGAAACACACACACACACACACACACACCAGACTCCTTCCACTGTACGCCACCCACCTGAAACACACACACACACACACACACAACTCCTGCCACTGTACGCCACCCACCTGAAACACACACACACACACACACACATCAGACTCCTGCCACTGTACGCCACCCACCTGAAACACACACAACACACACACACATCAGACTCCTGCCACTGTACGCCACCAACCTGAAACACACACACCACACACACACCACACACACGACTCCTGCCACTGTACGCCACCCACCTGAAACACACACACACACACACACACATCAGACTCCTGCCACTGTACGCCACCCACCTGAAACACACACAACACACACACACATCAGACTCCTGCCACTGTACGCCACCAACCTGAAACACACACACCACACACACACACACATCAGACTCCTGCCACTGTACGCCACCCACCTGAAACACACACACACACACACATCAGACTCCTGCCACTGTACGCCACCCACCTGAAACACACACACACACACACACACACACACACACATCAGACTCCTGCCACTGTACGCCACCCACCTGAAACACACACACACACACACACACACCAGACTCCTTCCACTGTACGCCACCCACCTGAAACACACACACACACACACGACTCCTGCCACTGTACGCCACCCACCTGAAACACACACAACACACACACACATCAGACTCCTGCCACTGTACGCCACCCACCTGAAACACACACACCACACACACACACATCAGACTCCTGCCACTGTACACCACCCACCTGAAACACACACACACACACACACACCAGACTCCTGCCACTGTACGCCACCCCACCTGAAACACACACACACACACACACACACACACATCAGACTCCTGCCACTGTACGCCACCCACCTGAAACACACACACACACACACATCAGACTCCTGCCACTGTATGCCACCCACCTGAAACACACACACCACACACACACACACACATCAGACTCCTGCCACTGTACACAACCCACCTGAAACACACACATACCACACACACACACATCAGACTCCTGCCACTGTACGCCACCCACCTGAAACACACACACACCACACACACACACACACACACACACATCAGACTCCTGCCACTGTATGCAACCCACCTGAAACACACACCACACACACACACACACATCAGACTCCTGCCACTGTACGCCACCCCACCTGAAACACACACACACACACACACACACACACACACACACCACACACACACACACACATCAGACTCCTGCCACTGTACGCCACCCACCTGAAACACACACACACACACACACACACACATCAGACTCCTGCCACTGTACGCCACCCACCTGAAAACACACACACACACACACCAGACTCCTGCCACTGTACGCCACCCACCTGAAACACACACACCACACACACACACACACATGAGACTCCTGCCACTGTACGCCACCCAACTGAAAAACACACACCACACACACACACCACACACACTTCAGACTCCTCCCGCTGTACGCCACCCACCTGAAACACACACACCACACACACACGCACACACACGCACACTCCTGCTGCACGAGTCCTTCACACCGAGGACCAGAACTATAACGATGAGGAACAATATCACTGGTGTCACTATCAGACCGACTGACGAGGATAAAAAACACTGACAGCCAATCAGAGTCCATCCTGCTTTAGCGAGCTCCAGCATTTAAAGCGACAGCGCTCTAGAATAAGCGTCCGCTGGTGTGGAATATACACTACTGGCCAAAGGTTTTAGATCGGTAAGATTTTTTATGTTTTTGAAAGAAGTCTCCTGCTCACCAAGGCTGCATTTATTTGATTAAAAAACTAAAACAAAAAACAGTAATATTGTTAAATATTATGACAAATTAAGTTTTCTTTTTTAATATACAGTAAAGTGTAATTTATTCCTGTGATCAAAGCTGAATGTATCATCATTACTCCAGTCTTCAGTGTCACATGATCCTCCAGAAATCAGTGTAATATGAGGATCTGATGCTCAAGACACATTTATGATTATTATCAGTGATGAACACAGTTGTGTACAGTTTATTTCAGGATTCTTTGATGAATAGAAAGTTCATAAGAACAGCATTTTTTAAAATAGAATCTTTTATAACATTTTAAATGTCTTTACTGTAACTTTTGATCAATTTAATTCATCCTTGATTAATAAAAGTATTGATTTCTTTTATTTCTTTCCCCCAAAAATAAAGATTCTTACTGACCCTAAAGTTTTGAACCGTAGTGTGTAATGTTGCAAAAGCTTCTATTTCAGACAAACGCTGTTTTCAACTTTCTATTCATCAAAGAATCCTGAAAAAAAGAACTGTAGAACTGTACACAACTGTGTTCATCACTGATAATAATCATAAATGTGTCTTGAGCATCAGATCCTCATATTACACTGATTTCTGGAGGATCATGTGACACTGAAGACTGGAGTAATGATGCTTTGATCACAGGAATAAATTACACTTTACTGTATATTCACATAGAGAACTGATGATCTACTCTCTCTCTTTCTTAGCGTTGTGCAGGTCCGCTTCACACACATGGTTTGGCACAGGGTTTACGTCGGATGCCCGTCCTGTCACAACACAGAGTTCTGGGACAAGAAAACTGCTGTTTTACACGAGTAACATTTCCCTGTTTTTACTGTATGTTTGGTCAGTAAATGCAGCTTGGTGAGCAGAAGCAGCTCCGGTTAAACCGTACGGTCTCGAGCGTTAGACTGGTGTGTAGTTCTGATTATAGTTCTAGTTCTCGTGTTCGGCTCGGATGCGGTTCTGAAACGCTTCCTCACGCTCCGCTCTTCACACTGAAGCTGTCGGACTCCTGCAGATCCGGGACGTCCACACACACCTCGGCTTCCTCATCACAGCTCGTCACACACACCGCTGGCTCCAGGAAGTCCTGAGGGAACGTGACGGGATCACAAGATCGCTCACACTGAGGCATTTCTATGATCTTTTCTCACCAACTTTTTCTCATTTTTAATTCCAAAATACTTAACTGTGAAACATGATCTTGAGCAACAATACTGAGTTGATGAAATAATGGTCCTCTGAAGCATTTACACACACACAAGCCTGATGAAGGGGGTTAAAGGTCATGAAAACATCAGGAACTCACAGTCTGAATGAAGCGCAGTGATTGGATCGTCAGCTCAGTTCCTCCGAACAGTCGCGTACAGTCGCTGTATTCCCCCTCCTCCAGCACACACTGATGACCTCTGAACCCTTCACTGGAGAAGCACACCCATCTAACACACACACCACACACACACACATTACTGAACATTCTCCAGGAGAAGCCCATCTGTTCACCAAACACACACACACACTAGGAGTGTTTTTGAGCAGCACAGTGTGTTCATGTGACTGGTGGAAACACACTGGACACTCACTCACTCTCACACTCACACACACACACACACACACACACACACACACACACACACTCACTCACTC